>APFE031136642.1:0-16187 GCA_000404065.3 Pinus taeda | reverse complement strand
ACCTTATATTAATGGTTCATGGAATACTTGGAATATTACAACATTCTTCTATTTTTATATTTTGAATAGTATATTATCATCAAACATTTTAGACTAATTAAACTCAATCTCCCAAATAATTTTAGAGAAATGAAGATCCTTCAAAGAATGTAGGATTTATGTAATGTATGTTTACTTATCAAGCATGTCAAAAATACATTTTAAATCAATGGAAAAAGAAGAAATATCCATGAAGACTCACACATTAATCCACTTTAATATGTATGGATTTATGTCTCTCATTATTCGGAAGCTAACATGTATTATTATAATTTCATTGATAATTTTCAATAAAATAGAACAAATATATGTTTATGAAAAATATGGATGAAGCATTGTGTAACGTCACAATGTTTTATCTCCATGTTTGAAAAATAGATAGGGTAGAAGATTATTTCCTTTTCAAAAGAAATGGAGGCAATTAAATCCCTTGAACTTTAACTCTTTTTGCAGTGATCCAGGGATGAGAAGACAATTGAAAATGGCTTACAATCAGTTTAAAAATGGAGTTGTATAAATAAAGAAAAATTATATCATTGAGGCTACTAAGTATAGGATAAATGACCTATATTTTCCCAGGTGTCTTCGGCATAATCCTATAAAACCAAAATTTATATTTTGAAGAGTTTTTTGTGAAATATGTTTAAAGAAAAAAAAATAAAGGAGGAATTCATTTGTATGAAACAAAATGTATCACATTTCTCTGTATTTCAGTGTCTAGTATATATTCATGTTCGTATGGAAAAGAGGATAAGTAGGATTCAAGAAAAACAAATCATTGTAGTGAATCAATATGTGAATTTTTATTAGGACGCATGTTCCTCAAGATCACAATAAATTCCTTTAGTTACTCAAGGAAGTGAGAAGGACGTTGTCCAAAAATATGATATCGATGTAAAATATGGGCTAGATCTAGAACCGCAAAAGGAAAGTTGAGTAAACATTACATATTTACCCTTTCATCCTAGAAGATTTAAATATGGATGTAATAATTGATGAAGTTAAGTATGCCTCCTAGGATACATTCTAACCATATTCAATGGAATTCTTCCATCGGTGAGAATTCAAATTTTTTCAGAGGTGGTCTATTGTGATTCATTAATGTGGAGTAGTGTTTGGGATATGGTTCTTTTCATGCCATTATGGACTTATTTCGAAATTATGGTGGCTAAATGTTTTCAAAAGAATGTGAAATGGATATTTAGAGGGAGAATACAATTTTTTTCTAAACTTATTTTCCTCGTTGAGAAGAAGCATTAGCTTTCTTGTTTGTATCAAGGTGTTTGCACTATGCTATTGGTAAAATTTGTGTTATGTGGATTGAACCAGGAAATATTAATCCTTTTGATATAACATAAACTATTTTTCTTTCTCAACATTTAGATTTCTTACTATAAATGGATGATTGTCGTTGATATATGTGCATAGGTGTCTTGTGGCACTAAAATCATCTAGATTTCAAAAGATATCATATATTAAATTATCATCTACATTACATGCATGACGTTGATGATAGGATCTTAACATGCACAAGGATAAGTGGAGTTCCCACTAGGACCATCACAAGGACACAACATAGTCTAGGATGTTGAGTGGCTCTATTGAGGGATTCTTTCTTGTAGAGTGTAATACATGGATTTTGTTTTAAATTAGGATATGTTGAGGAGCACTAAAATTTGGAGCCTTTTTATAGAGAGAACAAAACCATGTAATGAGGACTGATTGAAATGTGGAGCCTTAGCTTGGAGACCCCGCCACTTTGGAGGTGGATTCCAACCACCACATTATGCTTGTATATATTCAATAAATTACTATTGATGTGGATATACCCTAATATCTTATATTAGGTTTTTGTGCACTTGGTCCATTTTATATAAATTGAGGAGAGTGTCCCCATTCTTGCAACTTTATCACTATATAATCCATGTATTTTTGTTTTAATCATATTGTCGTCATTTTATTTTGTGATGCAAGGGTTAAATATTGTCTAGATGATGGTCACTAGGGATTGTGTGAGATAAAGTTAAGAAAAGTATTGCAACACTAGCATTGACATATTGCATGACCTAATATTTGTGAGACAAATCCTTAGAAAATAACTCCAACATTTAATGCTAATGGAGATTGTGTCATACAAGTTAAATATCCTTTAGGACCTATTTGATGAAATAAAACATTCCAACTATGAAATTATTTATTTGATGCTATCTTTTAGTGGAGCCTTTGAAGGTCCTAGGATATCTTAGCGAGATTCCTTGATAGCCTACAATATTGTAGGCTAGAAATTGCACATGGTAGATGGTCTAGCTGCAACATGGAAGGACCTACTGTCTTTGTTGTGTTGCACTAAAAAGAAATGTTGTAATAACTTATAATGTCTAAGACATTTTTTTATCTTAATTTATGCCCTAATGTGAATTGTGCCCTTGTTGTCTAAAATTGTGTGTTGCATTTCTAACGATTCCACCTATTTTCTTATTTGTAGTATAAAAATAGGGTATTATGAAATTGAGAGTGATGTGAGCGAGGGCTGTAACAGACTCTCCATATTAGCATCCAACATCACACAAAATCTTAATATTTATTGTATTAGCCATGGTAAATCAATTACCATGTCCAACAACAATTATGTCAAGATCACATTCATTCATTTGTAACTTTTACCATGTAACATAGAACAAAAATGTTTTGAAGGATTTAAATTCATATTCCAGTATATATTGCAAATAATAGTATCTATTTTGAGAGATTTTTGGATGTATATCACTTCTTAAGGAAGAATTAGTAACCTAAAATACTTCGAAAATCCCAATATTAGAAGTTTTCATCTTTTCATCCAACTTTTTGATGTAGAATTTATGGACATTACGCCACATAACCTTGTAGTGTTTTAATTGTGTAATGCCATACATATAAAAAATGAATTCTCAATTGATAAAAATATTTGTACCTATAATTTATGGAAATTAAAAAAATAGACGATATAAATCAATATAATATTAAAAAATAAATCAATAGTATGGGTGGACATGATACCCTTTTTATGTTTTAAACTATTTTATAAATCATTTTTTTTCTTATTATTATTGGTGTCTACCTCATGTTCAACTTCATTGACCAATGTAGTCACACCATGTTGTGCTAATTTACCATAAATTTATTTTTTCCATCATTCAATCCATTCCATCATCCAATCAATGTTTTTTTTAATGTATAAATGTAATGCGTCCTACTGCCATCCAAATATACTAAAATAAAAAAATACATATAACTAGTTACTAGAGTATATCTTTATAATAATCGATTATCTAGAAAGACTAAAAATTAAATAAGTATGATATAACTAAAAAATGTGCAATGCATTTTAAGTCTCCACCATGTGGTTGCATGTCACATTCCTCATTCCACATTTACCCAATAGGGGATCCCCTTAAGATGGTGGAGATTTCAATCACGAACTAAGATCCAAATAGACATGCAAGTAATTCATATTGATAGCCACCCATTGGCATTGAAAAAACATCATGAAGTGAGGCTGACGGAGGTTCCTGCTACTAACTCGACCTTAATTATAATTAAGGATGTTTGTCTTGATACCCTCGAGCCATGTAAGAACATGTGAATTTATGTTAATTGATGAGGTGATTTTTTATTACTTTCAACAAGATGATGGGGGTGGGAGTAGTTGCATTGGTTCAGGCATGGGACCTAGGGATTTACGTGCTTGAACTGGGGATCAACTGAGAATTAATATGGGAAATACTAAATTGTATAAGGTATAAGGTGATTATAGGATCATTCCAACCTTGTCCAGTCAAAGGACTGATTTGACTCTTTAAAAGAAGTTTCCTTTTGGTTTTACAATACTAGGTGGTAGAAAAAATAGTGCTCTTCGTCAAATGATACACACTAGAGAAACAACGAGATGTAGTAGGAAATATTTTTCACAAAGGGGTATGTCAATGGTTTATACATCACTAAGCTAAGCTCACTATATATGTCTTGATATCATCATCTATGTATTCATCCCGATGGGGGTTAAGAACTACCATAGTTCACCAATATTGGCCTTATTCTTAATTAACCATGGACATTGGATCTTTATTTTCTTGATTGATATTATGATTGTTTACAAGGTTTTGGTTTAGTCCAGGGTTTATGTCTTGGTGATGGGGCAAATTTTTGTTAGTGGGTGGACTAGAATACATAGATCCATCTAGCATTAATTGGTTTTCCTCGTTTTACAAGGACCTTAAGTTTCGGTTGTTTTGATGGAGGGTTTGGTGTGTTTATCGACTTAGGTTGTGAATGTTAGCCCTAACCACTTATATATTTCCATGATGTACATATTTGGGTTATGGGGGTATTCTATCTCGGTGTATTGATTTATTTTATGGAAATAGTTGTTTGGATTGTAAGAATTATTTTTATATAGCTTGGAGTGCAATGCTTTATCAATGAGGTAGGGCTAGAAATGGAACTATAGATAGGGCTCAACAAGGATGACACGTTGTGGGAGATTCGGGCATGGTGAGACCCTCTAGCTCATTCAGCCCACACCCTTATTATTTAGGACTTATTTCCTTGGAATACAACCTTATTAGGAAATTTTGACGTATCACCCAACCTATGGAGAAACTGAACAAAGACTGACATGAATAAAAGAATACAACTATTAGTGTCATGAATGAGGTGTAAAGAAACCATTCACATATTCTGTTGGGCTAACATGCAAAGGGTACAATGGCTCTTATAACATAAATTGGATCACTTCGAAGGGACACGTGATATATGGTGAAGCACATCCATTGTGACATTAGGCCTCCTCCATTACCATGATCTAGACTGGAGCATAGTGCCCATGTAAAGTCATATTATTTGTAATTGTATCTAGGAGCATCTTGATATTGAAGGTACTATAATATAATGTGTCTTTTTTGTTCTAGTTAAAAAACATTTCTTGGTAATTGGCTATAATTATTGGTAATTAGCTATTGGCTAGCAAATAGGGTATGGGTGAGGAAAATAGGATCATAGAAAATTATATAAACTCATGTAACCTTATGAAATAATAAAAGTTCTCCAATTAACAAAAATTGGAAAAAAACATCTAGAGCCATGCAAGAAAGATCACTAGTTTATAAATAATGATACATGTGGAAAATGTTAATGACTAAAAAATTGAATAGAATGACATAAATAGGGGGCTAAACTTGTTACAAACATTCATTGGATTAGAAAATGATAAGAAACTAAACGATGAAACGTTTTATATTATATTTTATTCTAAATTTGCAAATAGGTAAACAAAATAAAAAAAATCATAGTATTTAAAAATATATATATACATATGTGGATTGAACAATTATATGCAGTTGTGAGTTAGACTGGTATAATATAATGAAAGAGGATGCGTTCTCAATATATAATTTATACTTGCAAATGAAATTTGGTTTCAAATATATACTTTCGTAAAGTTAATGGATATAATTGGATTCAAAATTTTAAATAAATTTTAATGAAAAAAGGATAATTTAAGAATAATTTCTACAATCACATTAACATTCTCATAAAATTTATAAATTAAATTTATGTTTTAAAGATTTTTTTATTTAAATAATGTTTGAGACTATACATGTTTTGTTGGGAGCTTCTAAAAATTTGCCACTAAATAAAAAATTTCCCTTATACTCTTATGAAACCAAGATATAAACTAAAAAACATATATCATATATGGGAACCGACCAAATTCTAGTTTCATTTATGATGTCATTAATCAGCGAAGTATGGATAGATGCAACATTAAGAGAAAATGAGATCAAAAACCTTTAAATATTTTTTATAAAAACTTTGTAAAATATAACATCAATAAATGGAATTAAATATTAAAATATATTGATTGCATGATTTGTGTTCTACATCCTCGTATAAGGGTGATGTGTAATTACTAGATGTTAGATTTAATTATTCTCTCCAGGGTATTATTTTTATCTTTGTCTGAAGCATATTTTTTCAAACATTTATCTACACATATGATTATTTCATTCCATGAATTGTAGCACTAATGTGTATGGTTTCATATTCATAGAGATATGGATATAAATAAGATATACCATCATTAAAAATATAGAAGATTCTTGTTGAGATATAGAGAAGTTCTTAAAAATTATTTGGCGATCCAGTAACTTATTAAGTAATGCATTCATTTATACTACTATGCTTGATTGCACAAAGAATAAAAAAAAACAATCTTTTGAGTGGTGTAAAACTTCTAGGAGACTATGGATCTTTGAACTCAATGGCAACTGATTATGCGTTGTGACCAGATATTTGCATCCTACAAATAGAAGTTGTAGAGTGAGAGAGTTTACCAATCATATATTTGTCTCTCATACCAATAATATATCTATGTATAATGGATAAAACTGTAGAGGGATCAATACAGATGTAAACATGCATCTTCACCTAGAAAGTGAAATGTAGGGATTGTTTGAGGTAATGAAATTTAATTTCCGCTTTGTTGTTTTAAACTAGTCATAAATATAGTTTAGTTGAAATATCAACATAGAAATGAATTTTCTACCCTTTCTTTAACGGATGAATTTTGTGATGAAATATATTTATGTTAGTGCAAAATAATATCATACCAAACAAAACACTTTATTTTATCCCTCTTCTCTAAAATAATTAACAACTACATTTTCAATGTTTTTGGTGAAGAGAAGGTAAAGAAAATATCTTCTTAGTTATTTATGTTGTTATTTGAATTATAATTTTGATCGTTTACTTCAATCCAAAATTCATGAGTATCGTTGAAATTATAATTTCAAAATAATAAAATATAATGTTAAATATTTATACGTTTATTTAAAACTAAACAACATTATCTAAAATTAGGTAATAGTTTATGCATTTTGGTCACCATTTAATGTTGCATGTAAAACAAATATGAGGAATATTTCTTTCTACGTATCAGTATTAATCATATTATTTATATGATTTTATGTGATAGACACAATTATATTTAACACCCTTAACATTATCATAGTTATATAACTTAATATTAAATGTTAGGAGACATCAATTCATTCTTTATAAACATCCATACAATCCTTATAACACATATGGTATAAAAAATACCCTAGATGAATCTTAAATTTCAATATATTAAGCTAATAAATTGATTACACTTTTCTAGTTGCACCCAAGTTTTGCACCCACAAAAGAGGCTTGCACCTTGAAATATTTGATCTAGATTTAGGGTAGAACTAGCTTTTTTCACCTACACGATAAATTATATTGTGTTTCTTATAAAGTTTTAGCAGAAATGATAAAAACAAAGTTGCTAAAAAAATACAACCTCGAAAACAAATGTAAAATGCAAATGACGAACTCTTCGTTGAAAGGGAATCGATATTATTATGAAATATTTGTAATATATTCATTTAAAAATATAAAAATAAATATTACTCAACATCAAATATTCAAGTGTTACTTACAAAAAATGATCTAAATATGTTTACACAAATATCATTGAGGGTAAAATAAATAACTAGAAAAGTATTCCTCCATAAAGTCACACATGTTCAATAAGATAAATGTATAGAAGATAAACCAAGTAAAAACATGATTTAAAATAAATAAATTTCTAAGAAAAGGTCCACACAATAGGAATTTCATGGCGTGTAATCATATATATGACCTAGAGAATCATTAACAATGTAAGGCCATTCCTTTGCAAAAGGTATATTCAACCACACAAATTTACATAAGATAGATAAAAGGATATTGACACAAAGGAGTTTTTTTTATAAAGAAATCTAAATATCTCCCAGAAGGAAAGTGGTTGCTACAGAGTGAAATTAAAGAAAAAAACATTATTTATAAACAAATAAATTAAATAGAACCCTATGTTTTTCCCTTTCTAAATTAAAATTGTTAATGATTTGTTTAAACAATGTAAACAATAATACATTATACAGAAAAATTTGCTATCCTACCATGAAAATAAAATCTACAAAAACTAGAGTTAGCATCAAATGAATCAAACGAAACCATAGATTTGTTTTTCATCTCATTTACAATTTTCAATGATCGATTCAAAAAACATACAGCCCCCTTATCCTCTTCCTCATCTCTGAAAATTCTATGTGGAAAATAACAAAAAATTTGAAGATTCAACACTCCAAATGTTTTAGCATAAATTCATGGTTCTCGTCATTGGAGTTAGGGAATAGAGATAAATGAGCAAAGATGGGAGATGCTATTTCAAAAAATCCTTTTTGCAATAAATGCCAATGAGAATATTACTTCAGATGCTTAATGAATGAAAAATGTGTATGAATATTTTGAAAGAACGTTGAAGGGTCAAAATAGGCCCTCCCTCATTCGATACCTTTGTCCCTCTCTCATTCTCTCTCCAACTCCTTATATCTCTTGCTATTAGTTGTCAATCCTGTCTCTCTCTCACATTATTTCTCAATCATTCTCTCTGACTCTTACTATGTCTCTCTCTCACTCTCTCTGTGAAATTTTATCCTTTTCTATATCTCTTTTTCAATATATCACCTTCTCTATCTCTTTCTTACGCTCCCTTCCCCCTCTCCCTCTCTGTATTCCTATCTCACCCTGACTATCTCTTTGTCTCTTGCTCACTCCATTTCTACTTCCTCCCCCCTTGGCCCCTGTCTCCTTCTCTCTCTCACCATTCTCTCACTTTCTCCCCCTTTCTCTTTATATTTCCCTCTCTCATTACCTCCAAATATTTCTCTTTCTCACTCTCAAAATCTCTCTTTCACATACTCTCTGACATTATATCCTCCTCACTCTCTTTGTAAAAATCTTCACCTCTCCCCCTCTCTAATTCTTCCACTCTCATTTTCTTACTTCCTCTCTCATTCTCTCTCTTTTTATATCTCTCTCTCCCCCTATCTATATCTCTCTACCTCATTCTCTCTTTTTCTATCTCTCTCTCCCGATGTCTCTCTCACATTCTCTATCCTTGTCTCACTTTCATTGCCTCTCTTCCCTCTTCCCTCTCCCACTTCCACTATGTCTATCTCTCCCTATCCCTCTCTCTCTCTCTCAATATTCCCAACTCTCTCTCAATAACCCTCCCCCCTTCTCTCTCTCCCCCTCTCCCTCTCTTTTTGTTTCCCACTTTCTCTCTCCCTTTCTCTATGTCTCTTTCACTACTTCCCTATTTTCATTTATTCCTATATCTCTCTCTCCCTCTCTCTTTTTATGTCTCATCCTCTTTCTAATTCTCTCTCCCCCTTGACTCTCCGTGTCTTAACATCTATCTCAGTTTCTGACACTTTCTCTCTTTGAGACTCTCTCTCCAATTCCCCACTCTCGATATATCTCTCTCCCTCCTATTGCTTCCTCCCTCCCTCACATAATCCTAAGCCTAAAACACAAATCTTAAATCTAATTTATAAACTTGACTTGACTTAACATTACTTAGCATTAAGTGAAACTTATTCTTTTAATAAATATATATGGTCATAATATACAATTTTATAGACATTATAAACTTGGAATCTATTTTACAATATCAATAAAAGAATCAAACCCCATAATTCTATTTAAAGTGTAATTTAAAAAAATAATAAATAAAGATATTCATTCTAGCAATTTTTATTAAAAAAATACATTATAATATGAGTATTTTTAATAAAATAATAACTATACAATATTTAAGTGCATGTCAAATAAATATACATTTCCATAGATAAAAAGAGAAGGATTCACAAAAAAAAAACATCTCACATAAATATAAAAATAAATAAATTAATATTGACTTACAACAAAAATATATATTTGATCATAAACACAATCGAATGCTATCATAAACACAATTGAATGCGCTTGCATGTTAAACAAAACAAAACTAAGACTGATAATGGAAGAACTATTCAATGAATGTTGTAACAAGGCACAAATAGATACTCCATTTGTAAAAACAATTTAATAAAGACTAATTCACGCAGTCGCGCGATCTCTTTGGGTCTAGTTTGGTTTTGGTTTGAAGGTCAAACTTGCCCAATGACACAATATAATAAGAAATGAAAGGCATCTGCCAGCATAGAGCCATCTTTAAGCACAAATTTAACATGAGTCGACACAGATCAAATTTCGTGTGCAAAGTTTTTTATAGTGTAAAATACAATGTGTTTGCTTAGTGTTTAAATTGTATTTTTGAATGATAAATAGAGTATACATATAGGAACAAATAAACATTTTATATATACATCAGATGTACATCTAGACATTTTGTCAAGCAGATTAAAGTAGTTTTTATTATTAAATATATTTTTCAGTATATGTCCATATTAATTCTTGTTAAAATATTTTATTGATAACCCACATTGAATATTTTTTTTATATACAACATTAAAATGTTTTATTTTTAGAAAATTTATTTCTATATCTAAATATATATGAAGTTCATATCCACATAAATTACTTGAGATAGATCTTCAAATAGTTTATTTAAATCTCTTGTTGCAATACTTTTGAAAAGTAAAATATTTGAAAGTGTTACTCATATATTTTTTTACTTCTATTGATTTATTTTTATGAGAGGCTACATTATTTTTCTCTTTAAAACATAATTTAAAATTTTATTTTAAAAGGGGACCGACCAAGAAACGAACTTACAAATTCCCCTCATACAAGGCTTTAGAATAAGCCTCTCTACTAAACTAGAGGAGACTTGTCTAAATATATTGAGAGAAGAAACTAAAAGACACCTCGACATTTCAAGAAATTTAAGTTTCAAAGCTTCATTTCGATCAATTTACAAATCCATCCCTTACCATGTAAGCATAGTTGGGGAGAATCAAGGAATACTTAGACATAGAGCTAGATTCTAGGCTTAACTAAAACTCAAGAATGACTTCATCTAAAAATAAATACATAAATGCATACTTGTTACAACCTTAAAAAATGAGTTAACCCACAGACATAAGTTATTGTAGTGGTTGTATATGTGTCTACTTAAAATGTTTTTATAATCTTTTCTCTTTTTGCATTTTGTGAAGTTGGTTGATTGTATTATAATAATTGGTCCATAGTTTTAGTTATTTCTTCATTTTCTCATATTGTTATTTTTGATTTTTTCTTTTTATAGCATTATCATATTTTTATTTTTTTTAAATAAAATATATTCTTATTAAAATAACTATTTAAACATATATTTTTATTTGAGCATTTAGTTTTTTCATTTTTATAATGTAGTAGCTTTTTTTAATGAGTATAATTATATTTTTAAAATTCAATTTCAAAAAAAAAATTTAATATACTAAAATATGTGTTTTAAATATTTAAAAAATTACAATTAAGAATTTATATTTTAGTAAATTAATAATGAATAGTAAATTTTAATTATAATTAACATAAAACTTATTTTTGAATATCTTTAATAATAAAATTAAAACTGATTTTATTATTATTAAAACTGATTTTATTATTTCATTAAAAAATAAACCATACCTAAAAATAATAATCACTCCTTCCAATATCAGTCAAAATAAACATATTGAAATATCATACACAGGTTATCAAGAACAAAGAATTTGTCAAGATGAAGGTATATTAAATATATATTCACCAAAAAAATACATAATGTGCTCGACCTTTGCATATATTGCATTCTTTATTTATATTCTATTTAGACAAAACTTATACCTTTGCATATATTGCATTCTTTATTTATATTCTATTTAGACAAAACTTATATTCATAAAAGAAATAAGTAATGGTACTTTTGACTTCCAGAATTTTGCATATGATACTTTCTTTATTTATGTTTTTATGTAGCTTTTTTTATTTTCTTTTGGATTGAAACTATAACGACAAAATTTCTTCGATCCAAACTAGGGTATAAGATGGAACAAAGCCGTTGATATTAACCTACAGATCTTTGAAGCAAAACCTAGGGTGATACTATTTAACTTTTGTTTTAGTACCGATACGTATAACGCTTCCTCTAATTCTGCTGCTTCCTAGGGTGATATTTTTTAACTTTTGTTTTAGTACCGATACGTATAACGCTTCCTCTAATTCTGCTTCTTCAGTACTAGTACATACATTGCGTGACAATCCAAATTTTATCGTACTCTTGAGTGTGTATTTCTCGGAGAACTTTTGGTGCACAACATTTGATCTTGTTCACAAGCCATCAAAACTTTTCTGTACTGGGAAATGAAATAGTAAAATAATTTTACTTCGCTATTACTAGAAGTATTATATTGTATTATGGAACACACATACACAAGTAGTTGTTGCCCTATGTGACAGGTAACTAGAGTAGTGGGCGCTTGGATGACATCGGAAGTTCAAACGGATTTATCACAAGTAATGGGCGCGTGTAGGTTGTTATAATCTCTCACATATTCCATTACCGTGGAGTTTGTTATAGGGATATTCGCATAAAAACATATTCTCTGACAAAAGCATCTTATTGCATGTAGGTTGTTATAATATCTGACATATTCCATTACCGTGGACTTTGTTATAATCATATTCGCACACAAGCATATTCTCTGACAAAAGCAGCATATTACATGTAACGGCGCTTGGTTCAAACGAATTTATCACAAGTAATGGGCGCGTGTAGTTTGTTATAATCTCTTACATATTCCATTACCGTGGCGTTTGTTACAGGAATATTCGCACAAAAGCATATTGTCTGACATAAAGCAATTTATGGAACTTGAATAATGGTGATTTGCGTTTATATTAGGGAAACTACGAAAACTCTGAGCTGCACTCTGGTAATGGCCACTTGCATTTATATAATGGAAACAATGAAATCTTGGAGTCTATGAAACTCTCAACGCGACCTAGGAAGGGAATATAGTCGTTAAAGGAAGTGGGAAAGGAGTGGTTTATTTGCAAAGGGTGAAAACGGCAGAGCTCTTTACAAGGCCCAAGAGACGAATGATTTCATTGTACAAAATGGGAAATACATGTTAATACTAAAACGCCGTCATCATGTGGGTTATTGGGAAGGTTAATCCTGAGGCTCAAGGCAGACGAATGATTTCATTGTACAAAATGGGAAATACATATTAATACTAAAACGCCGTCATCATGTGGGTTACTGGGAAGGTTAATCCTGAGGCTCAAGGCAGCGGCTGCAGCAATATGCAGGGGCTATTCAGAAGTAGCAATGGGAGACGATTAACATTGAGAGACACAGCGAACCCTATTCTGATACCCTGCTACGATTTATGCAGCGGTTCACCGTTCCTATTCGCAGAGGCAAGTGCAAAGCACACGCAGAATTACAATTTCATTATGTGGGAAGTCTGTCATGCGACCATGTGCTCTCCAGGGTTTGAGATGCCTATTCCCGTTAAGTCCGTGGACGGGCAAACAACCATTGTAGGAATAGATTGAGGGTTCGTGATGAACAATCCCACAGCGGTGGCCATTACTCATGTGTTGAATAATAAGGTTGACTTTGCGTCTGTTAATGGGGTGTATGATCTCATGGTGTTGTCCCTGGGAGCGGGAGCAATTGATTGTCGATAAAAAAGCGGGGAATAGTGGAATGGGCAAGGCCGATTATGAATATTGTGAGTGAAGAAATCTCAGATATTGTGGATCATGCAGTCAGCGTGGCTTTTGGCGACAGAAAACAACGCATTTGTGTTTATCAATGACCGTATGCATGGATGGCGTCGAATTCCATTTATATGTTATCATTTTAAGCTTTGCAGCATCGAATTCCATTTATATATCATTATTTTTTTTGTCAATTTGATCGCGTGTTTATGTCTTGGTACATGTCATTCTACGTTGCAGGAGGATGATGTTAATGTTGATTTCTTGGATTAGCTAAATGGAAAAAGAGGAGAGACGAGACTTTATTAGGATGCAAATATTTTAACATCTTTCACTAAACAAATTGGATATGTAATACTTTCCATTCTCATTAAATATTTTCCCCACAATGGTTGCATGAATTTGTCGAATCTAGTTTAATAATTGAATTACTTTTCCAATTTAATCAGTTTTGAGGTACTTATAGTATTATGTATTATTCTCTATATTTCTTTAATTAAATTTTTATTGGTTTCATGCTAGTTTAATCAATCCATCACATTTAATTTCTTTACTTCTGCTCTGGAATTAAAAGTTGTTTTTATTTCTATCAATTTAATCGGACTATTTCATTAGGTGATTGAATCCCAACACAATGTTTTCCATAAATTTACTTAGCAATTGAATTACAATTTTCACCTTGACTATTTATTAGATTTAATTTTATAAATTTCAAAGATAATTACAAGATTTGTAATATTATTAAACTACATTTCAAATTATTATTGTAATACATATACCATCCATATCTATTTGCCTTTGCTTTATAGGTTGAGTGTATAAATCTTTTAGTACAAATAAACTCACTTAACTTCGACTAAATATCTCCTTAATACTGGAAGTTAAATCATGTTATACATCATGAGCCTATAAATATATATAAATCTTAGTGTAGTGGATTCGATATGTGAGGAGGACCTATAATCTCTCACCCACAGGAAAATGAAGCACCTGTAACAACGGTTCTCTACCTTGCAATGACATCATCTCTCTATTATTCCTTGTTGTGATAGATAACATTGATGGATAATTCCTTCCGCATCTATGAATAGCATTTATGGAAAATTTTGTTCTCACATTTGAAATGCTCAGCATTTGTTTCAAAATCTTGTTTATAATTATTTTCCAGCAACTATGGATAGCATTTATTTATACTTTTACTGCCTCATTATACTTTTGTTCACACATTTCATATCAATATTCGTCTCCTCACCCATCATTAGGAAATTAAATTTTCTTTTGAGATTTAAACACAAATAACAAGAAAAGTTGAATGGTTACAATTTTGAAAGACCGATTTGTTCTAGTATAACGGTGATCAATTGTAATTAGATTAGAAATACATCTTAACCGAGAAGGTATCGGTCATATGTAGAATGTTTTTGTAATTTTGTGTTTGGGGCACTCTAACCTGATTTGCTCCAATGTCGAGCAAGCTATTTGCAATTGCATTTGAGAACATATAATTAATTATTTATATTGCATTTTTTTATGTAGATTATTTGTTGGATTAACCTTCAAGTAGTGATAGCTAAATTATCATTCACTGCAAAATAATATGAAAATATGTAAGTGTCCTAACTAGTATAAATAAAGCCAATGAAATGATATGTAA
Source organism: Pinus taeda (assembly GCA_000404065.3). Taxonomy (NCBI): domain Eukaryota; kingdom Viridiplantae; phylum Streptophyta; class Pinopsida; order Pinales; family Pinaceae; genus Pinus; species Pinus taeda. The sequence continues at coordinate 919 of APFE031136642.1, read as the reverse complement.
TTAATTTTTTTTTATGTTTTTCTTAGGAGGATGAGGAGGAGGAGGAGAGGATGAGGTGGAGGAGGAGGAAATAGGTAGAGGTTGAGGAGGCTGAGGGGGAGGAGGCACGGGAGGAGGAGGGGGTATAAGCAAGGGAGGAATCTAGGGAGGAAGAGGAAGAGGAGGAAGAGGAAGGGGGGAGGAGTGGGAGGCGGCGAGAGAGGAGGGTGAAGAGGCGGAGGGGGAGGAGGAGGAGGCGGCGAGAGAGGAGGGTGAAGAGGCGGAGGGTGAGGAGGAGGAGGAAGAGTGGGAGGGAGAGGAGGTAGGGGGAGAGGGAAAGGGAGAGGTGGGGGAAGAGGAAAAAGGAGGGTGAGGAGGTGGAAGTGGTGGAGGAATAGGGAGGCGAAGGGAGGGGAGGTGGAGGAGGTAGAGTAACTAGAGAAGCATAGAGAGGAGGATGAAGGGGAAGAGGTAGAAGATGCAAAGGGGGAAAAGCAAAGGTTTGAGGGAGGGGGGGCACGAAGGAGGAGGGGGAATAGGTTGAGGGGGAGGAGACAAAGGAGGAATAGGGGTTGAGGGATGAGGTAAAGGGAGAAGAGGGAGGGCAAGGAAGGGGGCAGGAGGAGAGGTGAAGGTGGAGGTGGGGAAGGAGAGGACGAGTCGAGGGACAAGGGGAGGAGGAGAGGTGAAGGTGGAAGTGAGGCAAGAGTGGAGGAGGTGAAGGAGGAGGCAGTGGAGCAGTAGAGGAGAGGTAGATATGGAGAAGGGGGAGGTGATTGCGGATGGAGGTGAGGGCAGTACAAGGAATGAGGAGGGGCTGGTGGACATGGAGGTGATGACGAGGAGGCGGGGGAGTGAGGAGGAGGAGTAGGAGAATGAGGAGTGGGGGGGAGGCGAAGCTAGAGGAGGAGTAGGGAAAGGGGGAGGAGGGTGAAGAAGT
>APFE031136640.1:264-47475 GCA_000404065.3 Pinus taeda | reverse complement strand
TAAATTGGTACATCAATTTCCCGGGGTCGTAACTTTGGCATACAATCTCCGTTTGACGCGTATAATAGCTCATTAGAAAGATCTATTCGAGCACTATCATTGTTGGAACGGGCAACATCGGTCCATGCCATGGACCCATGTTGCCCCCGGATTCCCCGAAAAACGTCGTTTAGAGCCTCAAAACGACTCCGGAAGTTCAGGACCCGAAAAACTACTAAAAATAGTAAATTGTGCTACAATTTAGGAAACTGAAAAAGCTGAAAGAGACAATTGTGAGGGTCCAAATGGGATAGGTGGGTGGCCACCAACATCCACCTGGATCAGGTTTATTCATTAGTTTTTTAATGGATGAATGATATATATGCACAAATATAGGATACCCAGGGATATGTTGTTTGAACTTGTTAATGGCACACATAACTACTAGGAATTATTTTTCAATAATAGTATAATTAAGATCCACTTTTGCAATATTTTTGTTAATGTAGTATATTGCATACGTTTTTTTTCTATCCTAGCATAGCACCCATACTTTTATCAGAATCATCATAATAAAAATGAAATGGAAAACTCCAATTTGATCCTTGTTAAACAAGTGTAGTGGTCAATTTTTCTTGCATAGTTTCAAAAGCTTTGGTAATAACCAACATGGTCTAAGGAACTTCTCACATCCCTTTGTTTCGTGGGCACATGCAACTTTTTAATCACAAGAATTTTTACAGGATCTACTTAAATCCCATTAGTTGAAATGTGACATCCCAACATAATTCTTTCAACCATCATCAAGAATGAAAGATGATTCTCCACACATTTTTGTAGAATTTTTTCTAACTTGAACAAAGCTTCAATGAATTCATGTCCAAAGGTTGAATCATTGATAAAATCTTCAACATATTCAAGAATTAAATCATAAAATATGCTTAAAACAACTCTTTGAGATGTTGCGAGTGCATGCTTACATAATCCAAATGGTAAGACTCTATAGGAAAGTGTACCTCAATGATAGGTAAACATAGTTTTATCCTAGTTCTTCAAAGCAACATTTGATTGTACCCATTAAAACCATCTAAGAAAGAAAAATAATTTCTCCCAACAAAGAACTTAAAACTTGATCAGTAAACGAGAGAGGGAAGTGAGCTTTCCTAGTAGCTTTGTTCAATTCCCTATAATCTTCACAAACTCACCATTTACCCCCTTTCTTTGAAACCATAACAAGTGGTGAAACCCACTCATTATCAAGAGATAGGGTAAATGAATATGATTTTTGAGTTCCTCTTTCACAACTAGATTCATTCGTCAATGTGGTTTTCGAACTGGAATTGCTCCATCTAAGATATAAATATAATGCATATTAATATATGGATCTATTCATAAATTTCTACATAAATGGTTCCAATTGACCGTTGATATTTAATAATTTTCTTGACAAAATTTCAAACTTTCTGACTCTTTGATTTCTAGATTCCTCAACAAAGTACTCTTATAAGTACATGTATTGAATTATTTCTCACGTGGATGTAAGAATGAATCATAAAAATAAGGTGGTTTTGTTTAGATGTCTGTCTTCCAAATCCATCACATAAAAATATTAATTTCCAATGCGTTTCGAACCATCCAATGTGGTTCATCATCAGGACGATTTAGAACCACATTGGATGGTTCAAAACACTTTGGCAATTAATATTTTTTTATGTGATGGATCCATAAGACAAATATCTAAATAATTCTACTCACATAAGCTTACATTCAAATAAGATGGTTTTGATTTTGCATCTAAATATGTTTTTTCTTCATCATTTTGGTCACAAAATTCTCTATTTTTAAATGTAGAAGAATATATATTTTGCATAAAATTAGAGATCATTTGGTCATCAATTGGTTCTTTTAGACTTAAAGCATGATCTAATGTAAAAATTAGTGTAGATAACTTAACATAATAATAACTTCCATCATCTGGAGGAATCCACAAGGGCTCTTGTATATCTATGACAAATCTTGTTGGGAAATATAAATTAAAATTTTCTATTGATTCCCCTTGAGACATTATCATTTTTCTTGAGTGACATTCAATATAGGCATTTGCAATGGCTAACCATGGCTGACCCAAGATTAATGGATACCCCCCATCTAGTTTTGGTATGGAAAATGATAAAATCAATAAGGTATTCCCATGAGTCCACTATCACTATTATATCCTCCAAAAGTCCTTTAGATTTTTTTGTTGATCTATTAACCATTTGTAAAATAGTTGGGGTTTGTCTCATGAAATTTCGAAGATTTAAATGCTCCATGATTTTGTTTGTCATTATGTTATTGGTTGCTCTTAGTTCAATTAAGGTATTTGGGATGAGTGTTTTCCCAATGCGCATTTTCACAACAGGAGAACCTAGATTCCCATATTTTATATTAATAGGCAATCCTAACATAAGATTAGAAAATTGCCTTAGAACTTTGATCTTAACCATCAACTAGATCATTTTAGGTCTAGATCTTAGTTGTTGATTTATCAATGAGAGATTATAAAGGAAATTGATGGGCATTATTGGAGATTATGAGCATGGTTATTGAGATCTAACATCATGAGGGTTGCAACATTAGTTGAAGTAGTGAATATTTTTTGGGGTTTTCTTTCATTAGTATTCTTCCAGTTTTCGAGATCCGGAGGATTAATTCTCCAAAATTTATTCTATAAACAAGGAAGCCATGAGGATTCCAGGAGGGTCATGATTTATTTGAGAGGAGTCGAGATTCCTTATGGAGACCGTATTTTCTAGGAGGAGGCCCTACGATATTTCCAAGAGGGTTGTACAACTTTCCAAAAAGGATGAGAGGATGATTATGTCCAAGCTGTGAGCATTCGAAGGTCCAGGAGCTACACGTGTGGGGTCATACATGACATATTTAATAGTGTGAGGTTGTATCGGGTTGCATAGGGAGGCTACGAGCCTTCCAGGGGTTAGATTGACTTATGGAGATGAAGAAATATTTTGTGGAAGCTTTGCGGGGATTGGCAAGAAGTATTGTAATAGTCATCAATTGCAGAATTTGCTGAAGATAATACTAAAACCCTCTGATATGAAGAACTAGTTTTCCCTTTGAGTTTTTTTTTTTCTCGGTTTTTTCATTTTCGTTTTTGTTTTTTTTCAAGGAAGTTTTGTTCAAAAATATTAATGTCCATTTTTATGATTGTTTTTTATCAAGTTTATGCAACTTATTTTTGGTGAATATTGCAATTGTATTTTTATTCAGTATTATGTAGTAAAATAATTTTGTTCAAAATTAAATACATTAGATAATTACTGGTTGATTGCAATAAGTGATATTTTATTGATTTATCACATGGTATCAGAGCATATTTGAAGCATCGAGATTTAAAGGAGTAGATCAGTGCATGGGGTTTGGAAGAGAAAGCCAAGGGTTTATTACCTAGATTGTTTTCTTCAGTTTGTTCCAGATTTACTCGGAGGAATTTTACTAGCATTATTTTATGCAGGAGAGGTTGATATATTCACTCAATTTGTGAGGATTTTTGGAGGGTCGTGTTGCCTAGATCTAGCCACATATGTAGGGTGTTGAGGTCATGTTAAGGGCCAAAATAATATAGGAGGGCTAAGAGGGCGAGGTTAAGCATTGAGGAGGCTAAGAATTGCAAAGGCAAGGTTGAGAGGCCAATTTTCTAGCCAAAGGCCACATGTGTTGGCCATATTATTTTACAGGAGAGGCATGAAATACTCAGATAAGCCGAGATCACTTGCAGAGGGGTACCGTGAGGTTTTCCAAGTACTTTTGTTAGTTGGTAGAAGATATATTTATGTTTTATTTCTCTCGAAGGCTTTAGTAATGGCTTCAACAAGATTAAGGGACCAATATAGGTTGGATGGCCCATTTAACATTGGTTCTTGGTAAACCCAGTGCCTTCTTATTTTAGAAGAGAATGGGTTGAAGGAGTTTTCTACGACACATATTGTTGTACTAACAGATCCTATCATGTTGCATGAGTACCAAAAAGATGATGCCAAGGTCATGCATATTATTCTAGTGGGGGTCAAGGAACACATACACATTTTGAGGAAGAAGATACAACTAAGAATATGTGGGATACCATCAACAAACCTTTCCAAGATAAAAATATGAATCGAAAAGTGATCTTAAGAGAGAAGCTTAGAAGCACTAAAAAAAATAAGGGAAAAAATGTTGTCAGTTATCTCATCCGCATAAGGATTGTAACAACCCCGACTTGGTTTTCCATGTAAATAAAATTGATTTTGCAATTAAAATTGATTTTCCATGTAAATAAAATTGATTTTGCAAATAAAGCTATCAAGAGGTTTCATGTCAATTTCCCTCATGAAAATCACCTGCCGACCTGTTTTCACATTTTTTAGGTCATTTACTGTCATACTGTTTCATTTCATTTACAAATTTTGGTTTTAGGGTTTTTAATCTCACTAGGTCTAGGGTTTGTCATCATGATCATTCAAAAATTGAATAAAAGGCCAGTAGGCAACATGAGGAGGTTTTATAAGTTCATAGAATCATAAATTCATTGATGATATTGAAAACAGAGTTTTTCCATTTTATGTATAAATTTCATGTAATTTAAAGTGTTTCTATATGTAATAAGTTCAGCAGCTGCTCTTGGTCACCTTGCCAACTCCAGCCACTGCAAAAAAAAAAAGCACCAATGCATCAGTCCATCAATTGATCAAGAAAGGTCAAACTTCAAATGAAAAACAGAGTTTTTGAGAAAAAGTGACTAAGACTTTATAAAAGTGGGTTTGCAATGAGGAAAAATTAAAAGTGCATCCATTTATAAAGTGAATTCATGCTAGTCATCCATTTCATTGTGCAAAACATCTTTGAGGAGCCAAAATCGTGATTTAGAGGGTAATCGAGCAAAAGAGGAAGAAAACGCTGTTTTTGCAGCAAACTTGCTTGGTGTTGCGCATTAGCTAGTTTCAGCCAATGTTAAAATACAAAGGCACTGCGCATCAGGAGGGCGCTACGCATTGGCCAGGAAGGTTCCAAAATCATTCCAAATCACCCAAAACTCTCCCAAACACTACATTTCTTTCCTACAAGTAAGTTTTCATTGATCTTGAGCTAAATTTGGTATTCTTCATGTTTTCTTCATGAGTTTTGCATCTTGAAAATCAAACCCTAGCTTGTCATCATATATTTTGATCTCATTGCAAAACTTTTACTCCATAACAAAACCAACATCTATTTCCCCTTTTCCACATTTCATTGCCTTAAATCAAACCATTAATTCCATTTTCCCTTTCTTATTCCCCTAAGAAAACTCACTCCCTTCATCAAACCCTAAGTCTCTCATAAGTCAAAACCCTAATTTCCTAAACCTGTCCCTTCATTCCCCAACTCTATTTCACATTTGCAAAATCTCTTCATACTCATCTTCCTTGTCCTCACCCATTATCATTTTCCACCATATCATCATCACATCACATCCCTAAGACAAGCACCATGGCAAGAAGCAGTGAATCAAGTTTTGAAGAAGAAACACTTAGTGATAGCTCAAGGGAAAGAAATGTATAGCCCAAGAGACCTCACAAAGGTGGAAAAATTTTAGGGAGGAACTTATTAGCATGACTGAACTCCTTGCTTTCCCTCTTACCACCACATGTTTCAGATATCAGTCTTGTTTTGAGTTTTATGAGATGGTTGAGAGGGTTAAATACCATCACGAGTTAGCAAGGCAGTTTGTGATAAACATGGAAAATAATGTGGTGCACCTTGTTGAGATCAATTTCACTCTTTCACCAGCTATCATTGCAGAAGCTACAAGAATGCTAGATGTATGGTAAAAGTGGAACAAAAGGCAGAATATCAGTAAACAACATTATGAACCTTATATCAAGGCCAAATACTATGGTAAACTTAGCAAGGTGTTTCCTTTCAAATTCTTGGAGGACCAATATGTTCCACTCATGAAACTTATCATCAAATACTTTACATGTGACGGTAGGTTCTCCAGACTCTATGCCTACCACATCATATTACTTATGCACTTCACCAGGGTCAGAATGATGAACATTCCATATTTCATATGTAAAAACATAGAGAGGATGACAATGATTGCAAAAATAAAACCTTTTCCACAGCAACTTAGTAGTATTTATCATTTTTCTGTCATCAAAATTGTGGTTTTGCATTAGCTCACTCAGTTGGGAGTGTCATGGGAAACTTTCATTGCCCATGAATGCTTCAAGGGACCTCAAACATTTTCAGATCCTTAAGAGGAAGGTGAACCTTCCAAGCAACAAAAAGAGCCTGAAAGCAAAATTGAAGAGGCTCATGTTCCTGTGTTTGTTACTTATGAACTAGGATGCTTTTTGCAGATGCCAAACGAGTACTATCTCCACCAGGGGTGGAAGGGGTCTCGTTTTCTTCATCGGATCATAGGCAAATGTTATCTTCACCTGGGGTGAAAGGGGCTTTGCCTTCTTTTTCAGCTGAACAGGTACAGGGCAGAGACAAAGGAAAGCAATAGGTGCATGACGAAGGCCCTACTGAAGGGCAAGATAGGGATTTTGTTTTGGTTGAGGAGGATGACACTGATTTGGGCTCTCAAAGCTCAAGACTCAAGGATATGATCATAAAAGAGAAGGAGGTTGAAATCCAAGCCTTATTACTTGACCTTGAGAGGGCCAAATGGATCATCAACTATCTTGAGCAGGAGAACAAGCAACTGGAGGACAAACAAGCTATTATGGAGCTGCAAACAATTAGAGAAAACAAGCAAGTGGAAAAAAGAAGAAAAATCATGTTGACATCCCTGAGCAAGAAATTGACGCTGACCGAGAATCATGGTTGGAAAGAATGAAAATCCACCTTGAGAAGATGCTTGATAAAGCTAACAAAGAGAAGAAAATGCTGCGCCATATGGCTTATCATTACTTAGCTTGGAATAAAATTTGCAAAACAAGGATAAACAACCTAAAAGATAAGTTAAAGAGAGCCTTAAGAGCCAAAAAGGAACAAGATAAACTTAAAATTTTGGCTGAAGCTTCATTAGCTCAGCAAAGTAGTTACTAGGCTTGCCTCTTGCCAAATTTGAAGAAATTTTGGGAAAAATTTTTCATTTCACAATTTTGTAATTAAAAACATAGGGATTTTCAACGGATGCACAACGCCACCGGAGTTGCACATTTATTTGGCTTATAATTTTACAAAATGGCTTGCATTTTTGGATTCCTCGTGGAAAAACAAGGAAACCCAGAAATTTTCATAATATTTGGAGAAGATCTGGGTCACCTAAAGGGCAAAAAACACCTAAAAAATGCCCTCTCTACCACTTTTTGGACCCACAGGAACCAGTCTTGGGAGAAATGATTTTTGGAGGGGAAAATCAACTACAAATTAAAAATTGCAAAGTGTTCCAGAAACTAGACAGGTAAAGCTTTCCAACAAGCTATCTTGGGCCTGATTTGGTGAAGTGGAAGGCCTTCAAAATAAGTCTTGAAGTGGCCCTACGCATCAGGCAAAGTTTTGCCAGTTTTGCCTAAAAACTCAGAATTTCACCTAGTTTGACTGTTAGTTGACTCTTCCTTTTCTCTTTGGTAAATTAATGATGTAATATGATGTAAATATGATGAAAAAGGACTTGAGGGGGTAGATACATCAGTTACAGGTGGTTTGAGGTTGGATGAATCAATTTCCATAGTTTTAGAGGCAAGTTGTTCCACTCCCTATTTTCTAGTTCCTAGTTTAGATTTTGTTGAAACAGCTCCTTGACTCATGGATTCGACCCCTGATGACTAGCATAGGTGGTTTGATGCCTATATCATGTACTTTCTTAGTCATTTTTCAAGGTTGGACTCTTGTGGATGCATTAAGCTCTATTGTAAATCACTTATGTAGTTTGGCAAGGAAATTAACCAGGGTTTTGCAGTATTTTGTGGGATTCTTGTGGTAATGTGTCTTGGCATTGTTTCTTCCTTTGTTATTTAGTTTCTCTTATGTGTATATGTATCGACATCTACTTCTTTCTTCATAACTAAATGAATCAAGAGAATTAGGTGGAATCCATTGATATTTAGTGCTCTACCTTGATGATACATTTAGTTTTCAATGTTTTCTATTGTTTGAAGAGGACTCATGAACTTTGCATGCCATCTCCAACTCCTCACCAGTCTTTAGACTTACCATCACACCCAATTCAAAGTGCCAAAACACCTACCTACCTCACCCCATAGAACCTCCTGCAAATCTGAGTTAATTTCCCGGACCCAAAGCTTCCTTCCTCATTTGATCCAGCAACCAACCATCAAAATCAAACAAAATCCTCTGACCTAATATACCTAGCCTAAAATCAACAGTTATTATTAGTCATCTCAAGCCCCAATTGCCATATTCTAGCTGAGATCGACAAGGAGAGAGCCCTCTCCTGACTTGGTAGGGCTAGCTACCAGGTTAAGTGTGGTTTGATGTTACCCTAGACCTACCTTCCTTCAGCCTGAGGTAGATCCAGGCCCTAACACCACACATGTGACTTGGAGGATTTTATTACATATCTTTTGAAGTTGGTTTGATGAAATGGGGCACACTTCTCTTAAAAGTATTTTATTTTAAAAGTAATTATTAAAAAAATTTAAAATTGACCACTATTTAAAAGGGATCAATTAAGTTATATTTATATAATATTATTAGTATATATATATATTAATTCCGTACTTTTTGTAAAATCAATTAAATAATAATATTTATTTAATAATAAGACATATATTTAGATATTTGAGTTGCTAAATCTAGTATTTCATGAATCTTTTTTGGACAACCTCCATTGTTCTTTATATCCTTCAAAAAATCACCCCATTGAGATCACATCTTAAGCCCATAGGCCAACCAAAGAAAGGCATTGATAATCCCTTTCATCCACCACCAAAACTTATAAAATTCTCTTAAAATCATTTATGTTTTCTAATCTCTTTCTTACTTCCATTCTATTACATGATGAGTTTAGTTAAGCATAGGGAAACACTCCTTGACTAGAACCCTTCTAACCTAAAGCGAGAAAGGAAAGGCTATTGAGGTGATAGTGGATAGCTTGCCTAACTTGCCTTTAGGATTTCACACTTGTGATTTAAATTTTGCACAAGGGAGGACTTAAGAGGTAGGAAGGGGCTCGCAGACCCTTGAGAATTTTTTTCAGGGTCAATTATATATTATTTCAACTAATAGTGTTGGCCCATTGTAAACTAATTTTGGTCAAGGAATTAGGCTTGTAATACAATTTGAGTTAATAAATTATGGATTTTTGGAACTGGTCCAAGATCTAAATATTGTATTATTGATGGCAAAGTTAATAAATTGAGATAGAAAAGATGCAACTCTTAGATAAGTTTTTTTTTTTTTTTTTTGTCTAATGAAAATTTTCCATGGTAAATCTTATGTATATTGCATGAATATGCCATTGTTATTCTTATGCTTTAGATCTTGTTAATATTCCGTTTTTGCACAAATTTATCAAATTGTTCACAAAGGAGGGATAATTCAATAACATCATTGTAATATCTTATGATTTTTAGATCAATGATTGTGTCAATAACCAAAATAAGTAGTTGAAAATAATTATCATTATTATGTAAACAAACAATGGTTAACAAACACATAAAGGATATAACATGTGCAAGGTTCAAATGAGACAAGCAATGGCTGAGACGAGTGCTAGGGTTCTAGTCCTTGTTTGTGAAGCAGAAGGCATAACCATGACATGTTTGCATGCCTCAGGTGATCATATCATGTTGCGTATTAGGGATCCTTTGTCTCGGTGGGCATCAAAGGAGGGATCAATATTGGAAGGGATCCAGTTGGATTAGAAGGTTATGTTGAAGTCGAGTAGTGGATGAGCAGCACCAGTGGCGAGGGTTTCTATAGGAATACTGTAAAAAAACACAGGCTTATGCATGCAAAGATGCTTGATAGACGAGATTGAGGTTAGAGAGACGGGTCTCTACAACACCAATTTGGATCTCTTACCTCATGCGGGGGTTGATATTTGGAGATTTGATGTAGCTTCTATAGATCGAGGTCATGGGAATCACAATAAAGTGTTTTTTCTTGCAGATCTACTTTGGGTATGATGATTCTCAAGAGAACTCTTGATCATATTCCTCAACCTATTTCCGGTATGGTTTTCACCCTTCATATACATGGATAAGGACATGAGCAGGCTTGTTGAAGCTCTAATACATACAAAGCCTCCTTATATATCCCCAGATATGACAAATACATGTGCAAATAATAGTCTTACAGCAGAGTTGGAAGAAGAGGTCTCCTTTCAAATTTTCACAAAGACTCGAGATGGTAGATCTCTCCTTATAGGGGTTCAAAAGGATGTTTTGGTATTATATCTAAAACAAGAGATCTATAAAAGAACAAATATCCTAATGGGGATGCAAAGTATGATATGTGTAGGCAGATCTCTTCAAGATGAAATGTTGCTCCCATACCAAGGAGTTGATCGAAATTCCTCAATCTTTGTCAATCTGAGGTTGAGGGGGGCTTTTCTTGGATCCAATTTCCCCAAAGGACCAAAGTCAAATAAAGGACCAGCAAATGAAGGTACTTCATTCAAAGACGTCCTTAAAGGGAAGTTTGTTGCATGAACCAAAACATATCAGTTTCTCAATATACCTAGCCCCTATATTGTGGAGCAGCTGAATCAAGTCCCAACTTTGATCGTAGATATCTCAAAAACAAATGATCTATGTACAACATTTGGATCCCAGGCAATCAAATGCATATTCAACGGTTTGTAGCCAAAACCAGTGGATCTTCACAACTTGGACAATTAATTGTGAGATTCACCTATGTTCCATGGGTTTCTTCATAGTAAAGTTTGAATCATTGAAGGCATGAGAGTATATATTACGAGAGGGCCCATGGTTATGGGATAATGCAGGTATTTTTGTCACCCCATGGTTCCCAGAATTCGACGCCAATTGGTGGTATTAAGAATGTCGGTTTGGGTTAGATTGCATAACTTCCCTCTTCATTTCTAGCACCATAAAGTACTAGAAGGAATTAGGAACCTCATAGGACAATACATCAAGACATATACACAAAGAGTTGATGAACAAATCTACACTTTCGCCAGAATTTGTGAGGCGAATCTTAGTAAAGGATTATCAGATCGAATCCTCTTGACACATAACGAGAAGTGTTGGACTCTGTTCTTAGACTTTGAAAACATGACTTTTAGGTGATGAATATGTCGAAAAACATGATATCTACAAAATACATGTCTCAAGCCAAGAAAGAGCCATGGAGGAAAAACAAACCATGAAAGAAACCAAAGGTATGAAAATTTCCATAGTAGCAGTTTGAAGAAGAAGAGGATGAGGAGGAAATAGGCCCCCCCTACCAATGAAGCAACCCATAATCCAAAAGAAAGTGTAGAAAATGGGGGAGCTAATCATGAGGCATAAAGTACCCCAGTTCCAAAAATGCAGCCGAAAAAGGTCCCTGAAGAAAAGGAGAGGGGAAGTTTCAAACGACACCATGTTTCCGAGAGTTCGGATTCTGATAAGGAAAATCCAAGGATGGCTAAAGAGAACCAACTAGCACTTGTAATGACCACTCCAGATCAAGGAAGATAGCAGAAGGTAGAAAAGAAGAAAGGGAAAATAGGGTAACCAATTTTGTTCCTTTTTGAGTAGTTTATTTTAAATGTACCGTCTCTGTTAACACTAGTTTCGACTAGTATGATAGAATGCTCCGTGAGCATCTACAACATGTAATTTTGTTTTCATTAATAGAATTACGATTTTTCTTTGGGGAAAAAGGTAATAGTTAATAAAACAATGATTAAAGCACTGCAATTTTTCCTTCATATTTTCAAATTTCATGAAAACATAGTAATAGATCCATGTTTTTATGTGTATGAGATCAATGGATGTAAGTACAAAAGAAGAATATGAAGTTGTAAGAGGAAAACACATAAATTGAAGGTACCACAACCCATGGTTATCTAAATAAGGTTTAACTTATTATTATTATTTTTAAATGAGTTAATGGTAAAAATCAAAGTTAAGAATATATGGAGTTGAAATTTTAAATTAATAAATTGTAAATAGAAGTGTTGTGAGCGATAAAACAAAATCACAATATCAAATTTTTGTAAAAGAAAACTTAATCAAAGTTTGCAAAATGTGAACCATGGATATCTCTTTGTGCACTAAAAAAACAAAGGGCATAAGGAAATTTCACTATGAATCTTTAAAATGAGGGCCCAACACAATATAATGTCTACATCATATAAGGGCATAAAAATGCAAACATGAAGAGACAAAGATTTGTTAGGAGAAATGAGGAGGAAACATGATATGCAAATAATAATTCACCATACCAATGTATTAAAAGTGTCACATAAGTTATCAAAAAATAACAGGGTTGCTTCCATTGTAGTATGTGGCTATAAGTGTTTGGTTACTTAAATAAATAAATTGCAAGTCCCTAAACAAATTTACATTTAGATTGTCCCCTCTTAAAAATAATAAAATATAAGAAAATAAATGTGAAAATAACTATGTGAAGGCACAAATGTCACTCTAAAAGGAGGTGATCGTGATCGATGTGGTAAACGATTGAGAGTATGTATCAACTATATTTGTTTCCTGAAATGAAAAAAGTGGTACTCATCCTCAAAATTGATTTCAAATTCGAATAGTATCTCGTTTTACTTACATATATTTATGATATTTTGATTTAATTCATAATAAAGGAAGAATATGCAAATCATTTATATTTTTGTTTTGTAGATATTGAGAGAGCAAACATTATATCTTAAATGGAATAACAAACTTATCAAAAACCTCTTTAAGTACTTCTCTTTAATTTAATTTATTGATGATAAATCTTTTCAAGTATTTCCTCGTGATTTATGAATAATAAATGGAGTAAATTATCAGCCCTAATTATAGAGCCTAATCAAAGAATCAAATTAATCACCTCCCCAATTTTAAAAAACAAATCTTACGTTTAACTAATTACTTAATCCAACCCTTAAAATAAAATACAATTTTTTAAAAATATTAAATAATTGTAAATTCCTAAAATAAAATACATTTTTTTAAATGTATTTAATAATTTGTAAATTTTTTTAAAACACAATAACTGGATTATAATTAATTCAATATCCCCCCAAATTCTGAGTAACATATGAAGTCATAATTAAAAAATATTAGACATTTAAATATATAAATATAAATGTAAAATATCTTTACACGAAATTAATAAAGTTTTCTATCCCACCCAATTCTAAAATATGAAGTCTAACTAATTCAATATCCCACCAAATTCTGAATAAAATATAAAATCATAAATAAAAATATTAGACATTTAAATACATAAATATCTTCACACTAAATTCATAGAGTTTTCACTCTATATAAACTAGTTAATGAAAAAGCCAACACCAATATATATAAACTAGTTAATGAAAAAGCCAACACCAATATAAGGCCTATAACAATACTTTTAAGATTATTAACCAAATAACCTTCATTGTACATCTAAATAAAACCATAAACCTCTTTTAAAACGTCGCCTGAGAGATTCGAACTCTCGCGGGGAAACCCCATGTACTTAGCAGGCACACGCCTTAACCACTCGGCCAAAGCGACCGCTATATTTTACAGCCCCTGCATAAATTAATATATCTCTTCTTGTCGCAGTAAATAAATACTCAAATTTGCCATATTCGCTTCACTGCTATTGTCTGTTTACGCTATGTTTGGCCACGTTGCGGAAGCGAAAGATAGGATTTTCTAGTATTTTGGGGGTTGTTTCTGTATTTCCTCGCAGATTTCGCATCATCCTTTACAATACACTGATTTTCTATAGCATAATGGAAAATGCAAATATCAAAGCATACGACCATCTCTATGTTTGGTGGTGTTTGTGGGCAGTAATATATATTTTTCATATATTTATATATATTTTCAAATCGTGGGAAAATTGATAGTAATTTAGTGGTCAAATCAACAATTGGGACATTTATTATTGGTTGCTATTCACTAATGTAAATTAATTATTGCTTTTATTTAATGAAAATCGCACCATTTGTAATTACACATTGGTGGTCCATAAGGGGCAGGGTTTCGCTCCAGCTAGATGCCTCTGACTCTTGGGTCGTTTTCGTTACATCCGAGGTAGACAAACTCTTACTCACACATGCAAAAACAATTTTAGGACATACTCCATACTCCGGTCACAAACTTTCTTGAAATTCACATGTATTTTTTGTGAGCGATAATATTTTTTCAATAAATATTCTCCCATCTTTTATATACATATAGATAATTTTTTTAAAAAAATCATTTGGAAAAAGTATTATAAATATTAAAAAATGCATTAATATATCATCAAACATTGTAGATTTCAAATTTTGTTTTATGAAAGTTAATCAAAATTTTTTTTTTGAACTAATACAAGAGATTTCCATTAATATAAAAGATTGTACATTGATATCCAATATACAAGCCTTGCAAGAGATAGCAATGTCAAGCCTGCAGTGATCATCAACATGCAAGGCATCAAGCGTTGGCTCTTCCACAAACTAGAACATAATAACTTGAGTGTCGAACAAAACATAAGGCATACATGTAAGTGAGAACCAAAAAGACCAACACCACAAGTCAGTAATGCCAAAATTGAAACAATAAAATTGTAAACAAGAGCACCATGAATCCATCCACCATACTTTATTTGAAACCAACAAAAATAATGGACAAAGCAATTTGTCAAAGTCATTTCCTGTAACCAGCGAGTGTCGCGTAGTAGCCATGAATCGAAACCATTGTGAGGAGAGAGGTGATGAGAACCAATTAACTAAATCCATGAGCGAGAGTCATCATGGCCAGGGAGGCATTGAAGGCCAACCAAGTACCATCTCATAGTACCATCACTATATTTCTTGACCAGAAACATGAAGAATAACTGATACTATAGATACCCCTGGAGAGAAGATAAAAAAATTCAAAAGCATTCATCATTGTTAATCTGAAGAGATAATTGTAAAATTTTGAGGATTATCAATAGGAGGATCAATTATGCCTCTAGGAGGGTTCGACAGGTCCCATGAAGTTGAGTTTGACACCACATAACTTTCCACCCTACTTAGACAAACATCAATATCACCAGGCCAATAACAAATATTCCTTAGATGTCGTTTAATATCCTTCTTCCTGACAAATATTTTATAATTGTCCATTTGTTTGTCTCTTAAAAGCATGCGAAGAAGAACATTCAATTGCTGGTGAACCAAGAGAATGTAGAAAATACAATCTCCTCTTCCCAAACCTTCCTAAGTCTAGGAGCCATTGTAAACCATTGCCTCCAATTTCTGAAACGAAAAAGTAAGGGCTTTCTCCAAACTATTGCGATTCCAGTTGGAAAATTTCCTTTCGTATTTCCGGAGGGACAAAATCAAAATATGATGCAATAGATTCCCAAGCGAAGAGTCTTTGATGTTGAGGACCAAAATGGATAGCTCCCCCTCTTTGACTTTCCTGCCTTTGACGAGGAGGCATGGTACTTGAAGCTAGAGGGTAATTCCAACCACCCAAAATAGGGCCCAAGCCAACTAAAAAAACATATAGACTACATACTAAATCAACACTGACAAGGTAGAATACTAACAAGTCGCCCCCCCAACACCCCTAACAAATTTAAATATCAAATGAAATGGAGACTTTACTACACAATAAGGGCATAACCCTGGTGACACTTTTAAAACCACACTCACGATGCACCATGCTTAAAGTCCACTGACTCCACCTATCCAGTAACCAACACTCAAAGAAAATAACCAACAGAGGCGTTGACTCAGTGTATTGAAATGAAGAAAAACATAAGGAAATACCAATTAAGAGTGAAAAATCCCAATTCCCCAAAACAATAAATAACCTAGACTTATAGAAGGGGACATAGCCTAATACCTAGAACTGATTGAACACCTCTATGTATAACTGTAAAACCCTCGCACTAGTACCAAGATAGAGAAATTACGAGGATACCAACAACCACATACCAATACAAGACATGGAAATGAGATACCTGCAGAATCATGAACCTAGAGAGTCGAGCTGGAAAGAACCACCACCAAATCAAAGAAAGACTTGCATTCTGTAGTGCGGATGAATAAAACAAAGAACATTGATTGAGCACAGTCAATAACATAACTAAAATTCCTTAAGAGGATACCCTTATAACACCAAAGCATGAAATGTGACCATCAACCACAAAGCAAAGGTTAGTCACTCCCAATCCCTCGAGATTTACTCCACCAAAATCCCTAAAGCAAGAATGACTTCTACCAACTATTAGCTCTGCTATGCAGCGCTGACTTTCTAAAGTCAAAAGGAAGCACGATCCATTTGGCTGTGTCTAAAGGGGGCTCACATTTGGTCATTTTTCCCTTTCTTCCTTCACCCCATTCACCTCTAAACCTTTCCGATTCCCTAAATAAACCATAAAACCCTACCCATATGCCCTCATGTGCTCATAAAACCCTCATCGCTTTCCCGTCATTGATCATTCCCCGAAGATCTAACAGCGCACATCGCACCCGATAAAGTGACCTGTTCGACCATTTTCCACCGTCAGATGCATCTCCGCGTAATCCGACGGTCTTCGCATCCATCGCACCGCCAACTTGACTGAGCGATAGCGCGCGATGAGAATGGTTTTTCTCTCTCATTCGCCGCTACGTGTTGATTATTGAATGGAAGTGCTTGGCCTTGGGCATTTACCACTTAGCGCCCGAAAGCAGTTTGATGAAAACCTCTACCACCGAACCAAACTGCCCTCGCCCGTTAAACGCCCATGCAACTCCGTTTCCCGATGACTGTCCGATCTGTCCGCTGAAGATCCAACGGCCCTAACACACCTCGCTCCCACCTCGGCCGATAGCCTCCGTCGAGCCATCTCCACCATTCATTTCCCCGATCAAACTACCATCCCAACTGTTTGTGTACCCATGCATCCCACGTCCTTGATCATTCTGTTGCTCGAAGAAGGAGATGACCAGCTCTGCCAGGATCGGTTACAGTAATATCCCCAACAACCATATTTAACATAAAGCATGGCCAAAGGAGAAAAGGACACAACATGACTCTGTAACTGAATTTATTGGTCATGGATTCCACTAGTATGAGCACTCCCACCGCTTAAAGGACAACACAACACCTAAATAGATTAGATTCACCCATTGAAACAAGCAACCTCATTCAGAGACTCCATCGGGCGGTTAAATGCAGTTGGTGGTCAATTATGACCCTTCCATACCTAAATGGCCAAGTGCCATAGCATTGTAATCTTATAAATATCTAGAAGTAAGATGTAATAAGGGTTGGCATTTGATGTAAGGTTTAACTTCTGGAGACTATAGACATTTTGTCACTTGAAGTGTCTGATCTTCATTTTCAGCAAATACAAGCTTCTTTTGTTGTTAACTACTCACTATCCATTTTCCTCTGTTTTAAGCTTGTGCCTGATATGCTGTGTTCCTAATCTCTTGATGTTTAGCACTAGATAACTGTCATCTTATCTCTGTGTTAGAATCTCGAATGCATCATTGAATAAGTTTCTCAGGTTTCTTTCTATCTAATGCGGGAGAGTTATCATCCTGTCTTTGCATTAATAGATTAGATTTACAGGTTTCTTACTAGTTGCAGCCGACCATCACATGGTCGTCTCTATCTGCTGGTGTGGTTAGTATTCTCCATATTCACCTAATATGTAAAACTGTGAGCATTGGTGGTCTAAAGCCTTGTAGTCTGAGGGTGTTCATGCATGTATGGAGTGAAACAAAGTAGAAGTAGTTATCTGGCTTGAACCAAACCATCATTCCTTCCATTAAACCTGCAACAATAGTTGAATTTATATGTTACCAGGCATCTTCAAGCTACAACCTAGGAGAGTTTCTTGGAATCCTAACATAATTGGCATTGTTGTCAGGGAGAGGAGATTGAAGCTCAACTTCCTTGGGAGAACGACACAGATCTAGCTTTGATGATAGACAGAGCCTGGACACATTTTTGGTTGTAATCATCTATCTCGTGACTCTATTGGAGGACTAACCTTTTGGCGACTCCACATCTCAATTCTGGCTCAGTTTATGAGACATACTCGAAGAAATCCTTAGAAATCACCAGTTGACCCAGTAACTGACCCTGAGAAGATTGTCAAGCAGAGAAAGACATCACAAAAAGGAGCATTAGTATTAGGTAAGCTTAAACAATCTTATGTATCTCTGTAAGAAAGGCTTGTAACTGAGCATGCACATGTTGAAAATATAGAGCCTAGCACTATTAGTGAAGAAATACTCTTAAAGATTCAAAAAGCTCCTTGTTTAATAAGTTCCCCTTTGGATCTCAATCCAAAGGAAACCACCCTTCCATCCACCCCAGTCATGGTAGGTCCACAAGCACCCACCAAAATGGAAAGAATCATAGCTGTTAGGTATGGACCCCTGGTCCTGCCTATTCCTTTGAATGCCATGCCTGTAGGAGAATATTAGAAATACATTCCTAAGTTCATTGGTACAAAGGGAGTAACAACTGAAGAACACCTTGAGTCTTTTTATAGTTATGTTGATAACCTAGATATCAGCGAAGATGATGTGTGGATGAGAGTATTTGTCCAAAGCCTTGATGGAAAGGCTAGAAAGTGGTTATGAGAGCTGACCCCTAGGTCTATAGCAGGCATTGAGGCCTTAGATGATGTGTTCCTAAAGCATTGGGGGGATAAGAAAGATCTGCTCTACTATCATACTGAGTTTGGGAACTTACAGAGGGAAAATGGTGATTTGTTGTTTGATTTCAATAAGACATTTAATCACATGTACAGCAAGATACCAGCTGAAGTGAAACCCACCCCTACCTCTGCCAAGCTCACCTATGCCAATGCCTTCAATACTTATTTATGTCTACTATTGAGGGAGAGAAGATGTGCTTCTTTGGCTGATATGCAAGATGCAGCCCTAGAAGTAGAATCAAACATCCTGGCTACAGAAAAGCTCAAAGGTAATGTTGATAGAAGAAGACAGAGGGGTGAGCCCTCATCATCTTCATATCCCAAGATCGATAAAATGGCCAATATGATAGAATCATTAGCCTCTGAAGTTTCCAAATTAAAGGTTGAGCAACATTCTGGGAAAGCAAGGGTTCCTAATACCTTTGCTCTTCCAAATCCAAATCCATATAGAAGAGCAAATGAGCAGTTGCAGATTTTGCAAAGAAACAAAGATGCCAATGAAGACAAAAGGGTGAAGACCTCGTTCCAAAATGCAGTCATGGAAGAAGAGTAGTTTGAGGAAGATGATGAGATCCATTGTATGGAAGACAAAGGTAGTGCCACCTTTTTAACCAAATCTGCCTATGATAAGTCGTTATTCAATGACCATATCAGCCAAGAATGGGATGGTGCAGCTGTTCTACCAATAGTAGATCAACACCAATATAATCTGAGGTTTATGATGAATAATGTCAAAGAAACTCCTATTTATAAAGTTGTTGTTCCTGTAGAACATCAAGCCAATAAGTAGAAGCAACCAGCAGTTGATCCTATCATCCTCAAAGCTCCAACCATAGAGGTAAGAGACCTTGACAAGTCCCCTTCTTCTTTCAGTTTTCAATCAGAAATTCAGAAGCCAAGAATACCTATGCCTTTGATTGAACCAGTGAAGAATGAGTCCCTCAAGAACTCTATCCTTGAAGATCTTGAGCCTAAAACCATCCAAGCTTCCGCTGACTATGTGAATTTGCAAAATGACCAACCAACTGTTATTCTCAGCCTAGTGATAAAAAAATGTGAAGTCATCTCCCCATCATCTTATGTTCCTCTGTCTGCTCAAGATAAAATCCCTCATAATTGCTCCCTAGGCATTGAAGCCAACCATAATTCAATGCCCAAGGCTGACATGGATAAGCTTAGTCTTGATATTAGGAACCCTGCCCAGTTGGCCTCTACATAGCCTGAAAAGGCAGTTTGCCAGATCATAGAGGAAGAAGGCCCACAGATTTGGGACACCTTCTTGGATGGGGCTTGTTCTATGAAAACTACAAGATCAGGTGAAGTCTTTGTGCCCCCCACACAAGAATACATTGATTCACCATTTATATTAATTGTTCAAGCCACAAAATGACACAATTGAGTACACAACAACCCTTATTATTCTGCAGGTGTACAAATTCTTCCACGAAAAACATCCAAGGATGAGAGCATACAGAGAGGGGGTGAAATATAAACAATCTTTGCCTGATAAGGTCAAATGCCCCAAACTTTTTGAAGTAGGTGATCAAATCAACATGATTTTGCAAGTCTTTGATGAATTGGCTGATGTGCACATTGACCAAGAGAAAGAAACCTTTCATAGAAAGGTAAAAAGGGTAAATTCTCAGTATGGTGACTTTGTCTCAAATGGGGTGCACTGAAGGAAAAGAAAGGCAGGGAAATTCAATGCTTTGTGGAAAAAATCATCTGTCATCTCTCAGGTCCAGGAGAATACTTTCATGCTGCAAAGTTTGGAAGGAGAGACAGTTTTTGATGGCCCAATCAATGGGTGATTTTTGAAATTTTATTTTGTTTAAGGCTTTTAGGCCTTAGCATTGTAAATATGTTCTTTTTACAAGTTTTAGTGTAGGCTTAATTAGACTCTATGCCCAATGGAACACTAGGAAATATTGTTGATCTTGTTTTTGTATGAAAGGTAGTGGTCTATGGTTCTTGAAACCTCATAGGGAGGCTTTCATCCCCAAAAAGAGCCAATGTTAGCTCTGCTATGCAGTGTTGGCTTTCTAAGTTCAGAAGGAAGCACGGTTCGTTTGGTTGTGTCCAAAGGGGGCTCACATTTGGTCATTTTTCCCTTTCTTCCTTCACCCACGTTCACCTTTAAACCTTTCCCATTCCCTAAATAAACCATAAAACCCTACCCATATGTCCTCATGTGCTCATAAAACCCTCATCGCTTTCCCACCGTTGATCATTCCCCAAAGATCTACGGCCCACATTGCACCCGATAAAGTGACCTATTCGACCATTTTCCACCATCAGATGCATCTCCGCCCAATCCAACAGTCTTCACATCCATCGTGCCATCAACTTAACCGAGCGATAGCGCGCGATGAGAGTGGTTTTTATCTCTCATCCATCGCTACGTGTTGATTATTGAATGGAATCGTTCTGCCCTAGGCATTTACCACTTAGCACCCGAAAGCAGTGCGATGAAAACCTTTACCACCTGACCAAACTGCCCTCGCCCGTTAAACGCCCGTGCAACTCTGTTCTTCGATGACTGTTCGATCTGTCCGCTGAAGATCCAACGGCCCTAACACACCCTGCTCCCACCTCGGCTGATAGCCTCCATCGATCCATCTTTGCCGTTCATTTCCCTGATTCGACGCTTATCCTTCTCCCTCATCCCAACTGTTTGTATACCCATGCATCCCACGTCCTCGACCATTATGTTGCCCGAAGAAGGAGATGACCAGCTCTGCCAAGATCGGTTACAGTAATATCCCCAAAAACCATATTTAACATAAAGCATGGCCAAAGGAGAAAAGGACACATCACGACTCTGTAACTGAATTTATCGGTCATGGACTCCATCTGTACGAGCACTCCCACCGCTTAAAGGACAACACAACACCTGAATAGATTGGATTCACCCACTGAAACAAACAACCTTGTTCAAAGACTCCATCAGGCGGTTAAATGCAGTTGGTGGTCAATTATGACCCTTCCATACCTAAACGGCCAAGTGCCATAACATTGTAAACTTATAAATATCTAGAAGTAAGATGTAATCAGTGTTGGCATTTGATGTAAGGTTCAACTTCTGGAGACTGTAGACATTTTGTCAATTGCAGTGTCTCATCTTCATTTTCAGCAAATACAAACCAGCTCAAGAAAAATATAGAAAAGATAGATCAACGCCTTAGAATTCAGCCTCTTCGAGGGGGCAACCTCCTTTACATTAAATAAATGAACAATTCTTCAATGATTCAAATGACAAAACCTCCTTTCTGTATATAGGAGTCTAGGGAGTCACAATATAACCCAACCGACCTAACAATAATAATATAAAACCACAAAAATAAAAATAGAGGGATTCTATGGGGCACAATAATAACAATATGGGGACAATAGGGGCACAACAATATTAATAAGGGATACAACTACAATAGTAATGGGGTAATCACTAGTATTATAGGGACCCAACACCTCGCTCCCACCTCAGCCAATAGCCTCCGTCGAGCCATCTCCGCCGTTCATTTCGCCGATTTGACGGTCATCCTTCTCCCTCATCCCAACTGTTCGTGTACCCATGCATCCCACATCATCGACCATTCTGTTGCTCAAAGAAGTAGATGATCAGCTCAGCCAGGATCGGTTACAGTAATATCCCCAACAACCATATTTAACATAAAGCATGGCCAAAGGAGAAAAGGACACAACATGACTCTGTAACTGAATTTATTGGTCATGGATTCCACTGATACAAGCACTCCCATCGCTTAAAGGAAAACACTGCACCTTAACAGATCGGATTCACCCACTGAAACAAGCAACCTCGTTCAGAGACTCCATCTGGCGGTTAAATGCAGTTAGTGGTCAATTATGACCCTTCCATACCTAAATGGCCAAGTGCCATATCATTGTAATCTTATAAATATCTAGAAGTAAGATGTAATAAGGGTTGGCATTTGATGTAAGGTTTAACTTCTAGAGACTGTAGACAATTTGTCACTTGCAGCGTCTGATCTTCATTTTCAGCAAATACAAGCTTCTTTTGTTGTTAACTACTCACTGTCCATTTTCCTCTGTTCTAAGCTTGTGCCTGATATGATGTGTTCTTGATCTCTTGATGTTTAGCACCAGATAACTATCATCTTATCTCTGTGTTAGAATCTCGAATGCATCACTGAATAAGTTGCTTAGGTTTCTTTCTATCGAATGCAAGAGAGTTGTCATCCTGTCTTTGCATTAATAGATTAGATTTACAAGTTTCTTACTAGTTGCAGCCGGCCATCACATGGTCTTGTGTATCTGCTGGTGTGGTTAGTATTCTCCATATTCACCTAATATGTAAAACTGTGAGCATTGGTGGTCTAAAGCCTTGTAGTATGAGGGTGTTCATGCATGTCTAGAGTGAAACAAAGTAGAAGTGGTTATCTGGCTTGAACCAAACCATCATTCCTTCCATTAAATCTGCAACAATAGTTGAATTTTTATGTTACTAGGCATCTCTGAGCTACAACCTAGGAGAATTTCTTGGAATCCTAACACCAACAATAAACATAAGAAGGGTTTTCACACCTGATCCCACTAGACTCTCTACATCAAGAAACCAAAGGTAGCAAGGTGAGGATTCCTCACCTCCATTGTGCTTCACCATGAAATTTCGCCACCCTAGCTATGTTGCATTCATGTATTTAAAGCAATAGGATGTAAGTTGATGAACCCGAGACTGGTTACCATTTTGTGCCACGCCATGTCCAGAAACAAACAAGTGGGAGCTCGTAAATTTGTTCGTCATTGATGGCCATCAAAGATTACACCCCCATTGGGGTTAAAAAATGAGATAACATTTAAAATGAAATGATAAAACTATCAACAAATACAAAAAATAGAAATAGACATTAACTATCATGTTTGCCTTTATGTGTTTGTCAGGGGCGGGGCAAACACATATATGTGTTGTTGCGAAATATGTGAAGTAAAGATTTTATTGTTGGGTTATTATGACGATAATTAACATCTATAAATATTAATTTTGGTTTATAGAATTTAAAATTTAAAAAATGAAAAATATATTGCTTTATTTTAATATTTTATTTTTATGTTCTAAAAGATTGGAGAAACGTTTTCTTAAATTTCTATATTTTGATTAGTTAATGTGTTAGGAAGGTTGGTAGTGTTACAAGTATTTGAAATCAAGATTCATTGTAGGTATACACACCATTTTAAGAAATCATTTTTCATATTCCACCTTTTAGTATACAAAGATGTTAATTTTTTCACTTCAATGTGTTTTAGGAATTGTTTAACATCGTATTTCATTATGGAACTCATAAGAGTTCATTCTTTATTTAGAAATATCGATTTTCTTCTTTAAGATAATTATACAAATATTGCCAATATTTAGATTGGAGTTGATGATCTATTTGTAAGACCTTAATTCTCTTGTCCTCGTGATTAGTAAACTGTCATGGATATTCCACTGGAGAATTCATCACAACATATCTGATAATATTATATTAAAAATATGAGATTTTACACTATTACAGTTTTATTAAACTTTAATATTTGTAAATTTAACTATAATTATTGAATTCATGTGAATGGAAATTATGCAGAAAAGTATAGAATGAAAAAATAAGCTCACACACACACATAAGACACAAGATATGCTCTCTGGGAAACCCTTTCGGGAGAAAACAAAACTGGAAGGTGAGGTCGAGAAGTGATGTATGTGTCCTATGGGATGCTACAATGCATAGATCATCTCCGTATGCTCTACCTTCTATCTCTCCTAGCTATATTTTCTCAGTTATGGAACAAAATTCTCTTGAAAGAATGGAATGCCTCTTCCTCCTAGTGGCCCGGTTATAACACAGCCTGATAGCCTACTAGTGGTTAATTTTTACTTGATAAACTCTTAACTAGAGTTACAATATATAATCTTCTAAATTCGTTTACATCATAATCACGTGGCTAGCCCATTTTCCATGAATAATGGGGGTTGGCGTGGCATCCTCCCAAAATATAGGTGTGAAAACAGGGAGGTTAATTTTGAGTGGCATAAATTTTGCATACAAACTCTGATTGACACAATTCTTGTGCCGTTTGAAATATCTATGTGTGTATAATAATATGAAATGGTGCCACAATAAAGCGACAATTTTTTAACCCCAGAAAATGTCGTTTGATGCCTCAAAACGCTCTCGGAAGGTTTTAGACCCCGATTTGCCAAACTGGGCCCCGTCGGTAAAAATGGTTCCATGAGCTAATTCCTCTATGTTTTGCACTCCAAATGCATCGAAATGGATTCCAAACAATATAATGATCCAATACATATCACACCTCCCCATTTTGGGAGGTTTTTGGTTCCTAGAATATTCTACTAAATGAGGTGAGGAAATTTGTCCTCCACCTTCTCTCTAGTGTACCAATTAGATTTTCCTAGAATTTTTCACTTCAACCCAACCTACCAAAGGTTATGCTACCCCTGTCTTGAACTTGAGGAACTCTTCTATAAAACTATATCTTCTATTAACTCTATCCGAGCATTTGGTGCCAAATCCCCCATAGAAGGTAGAACTTGTTCCTCTTCCTGATCTAGCATGGAAGGCTCATAGAGTTTCAAATTATCTACATCCACAACTGAGTAAATGCAAATATATGGTGGTAAGCTAACATTAGAGAAAATATCAGCCTAAAAGTGTCCTCCTAAGGGAAAATAATAAAATAATAGTTAAAATAATAAAATAAGACTTATGAATTTTGGAGGGAAAAGAAGAAAACTATATTTTTTTTAATTGTATTTTTAACTTATCTCCTTATAGGTTTACTCAAATTTCAAGTGTAGACACTAGTTGGATGCAAAATTAAATTCCATATCCAATGTGTACCCTTTATGTATACTTTTGATAAGACCCACATTGACAAAAAATTAAGATACGTTAACAAAGTGTCTTCAACATTATTTTTAAATGTATCTTCATTTTTTTTTTTTTTTATAAATGTGGGTCTTCTCAAAGTATGCATAATGGGTACTCATTGGATGTGGAATTTAATTCCACATCCAATGTGTGTCTACACTTGCAATTTGAGTAGACCTATAAGGAGATAAGCCAAAAATACAATTAAAAAAAATATTTTTTCTTCTTCTCCCTCCAAAATATTTATATGTACCTCTTTTTAAATTGAAAGTTTACATAGTATGACATGGAAATTACATGAAAATTTCATGGGAACTTTTACGCTAAAATTTCCTCTAATGGTTGATAAGCATTATCACCCACCTTTTCCAGTATCTGAAAGGGACCATAATTTAGAGCCTTTAATTTCTTACCAAGTCTTTGTAGCCTCTCCTTGTTCAACTGTAACCATACTTTGTCTCCCACCTTGAATGAATTCTCTGTTATCTACTGATCATGCCTAGCCTTATACTTCTCTTGCGATTTTTGTAGTGTTTCTTGTACTTCTAGATGGACCTACTTGATCTTCTCTATAAAATTTTCAGCCCTCAAAGCAGTTCCTATAAGATCTTCCCTCACTCCTCCATGTTGCCCATATGCAATATCCAAAGGCGAAAGTGGAAAACATCCAAAACAAGTCTCAAATGGGGATTTTCATGTAGAAGTGTGGACTGCTTTGTTTTAATAACATTGTATATATACCAGATTTTCATCCTAGGTATTCAGATGCTTCTAGTTGTATCCCCTTAGAAGATGCACCGAAGTCCTGTTGGCTACTTCTATCCGCCCATATGTCTGTGACGGAATGTTGTAGATCTCTTCAACTTCATGTCCATCTTCTCCCATAATGTAGTCCAGAATGCACTGAGAAATCTTGTATCCCTCTCTGAAATGATGCTCCTTGGTATCCCAAAGTGCATCCAGACCTATCTAAACAAAAAGTTTGTTGCTTCTTGTCTGATGATGGTCTTTTTACAAGGCATCAAAACACACATCTTGTTGAACCTATCAACTAACATGAACAAGTAGTCATGTCCCCTTATATTTGTTGGTAAACCGTCCCGCAAAGTCCATGGAAATGTTATCCCAAGGACGAATAGGTACAGGTAAGGGATGAGATAGACCCTGTTTCCTATTTCTAGGCTTGTTGGTAAAACAAATCATGCATCCTATTGTGAGCCTAGCTACCTGCTCTTGCATCTTGGGCCAATACACATACCTTTGGAAGTAAGCCATGGTATTCCCTACACCAAAGTGCCTTGGAACCTTAGAAGTGTGAGCCTCTCTAATCCGTTGTAATCGCTCACCTTTAGGAACAAATAACTTATCCAACCTCTAGAGTAACCCATACTGGAGATGGTAGCCAACCGTGCTATCACCATCGTGCACATGACTCTGACTCTGCAACTATTGATACACCTCATTGAAGTCCTCATCTTTTGAATACGCCTATTTGTATGCATCATTGGTGAATGAATCCAAGTTCATAAGAGTCCCCAAAGTTGTGATCTTTGATGTGGGTGGCCTTGCTTGTTTTTCCTTCCCTTCTTATACTTGATCACCAAATGAAACTATTGTAAAAACCCCATCCACTTGTAATGCATGGTCTGTTGTAGCTTACTCTGGACCTGCAAGTACTGTAACTGTTGGTGATCTATGTGGATTACTATCTCCTTTCCCATTAGATAGTGCTTCCACTTCTTCACAACTTTCACCATGAAATATAACTCCTTGTCGTAGGTAGGGTAATTAAGAATTTCCCCATGAAATACTTCATAATGGTAGCATACAGGGCTTCCTCTTCACATCAAGACAACTCCCATAACATACCCACTCACATTTGTCTCCACTTCAAAGGGTTGCTGCAAGATTAGTAATGCTAAAATTGGTGCTTGGATAAAATTCTTCTTTAGCTCTTCGAAAGCCCTTTTCTGACCTTTTCCCCGCTAAAAACTCTTTCCACTTGTTGTTATGGTGTGGAGCGATGCTACTACTGTTGAAAATGAGGCTATCAACTTCCTCAGGTAATGTGCTTCCCCAATGAAACTCCTGACCTCAAAAACATTAGTAGGCACTGACCATTTCATGATGGCCTCCATCTTAGAAGGACCTATCTTCAATGCTCCTCCACTAATCACATACCCCAGATACACCAAAGAATGTTGTGAAAAATCACACTTCTTGAGATTTTCTAGCAGTTGGTGCCTCTTCAATGCTTCTAGCACCTATGTCAAATGTGACATATGCTCCTCCCAGGTAGCATTATATACCAGTATATCATCCAAACAGACAATAACAAATGAACATATAAAGGATGTAGTACATCATTCATTAATCTCATAAATGTAACTGGTGCGTTACATAGGATAAATGGCATGAGTAACTACTCATATAAACCTTGCTTGGTTTTGAAGGCGGTCTTCCATGTATCTTCTTCTTTGGCTCGAACATGCTAATATCTAGAATTCAAGTCCAACTTAGTGAAGTACTTTTCTTGTTGCAACTGATCTAGTAGATCATATATCCTAGGCAGGGGTTATTTGTTCTTAAGTGTGATTTTGTTCAACGCCCTGTAATATATACACATTCACCAGGTCTCATCCTTCTTTAGCGCAATGATGATGGGTGACCCACATGGTGATGTATGTGGTAAAAGGACACCTTGTTCTAGAAGCTACTGCAATTTTTTCTTCACCTCACTTGATTCTATAACAGACTACCTGTACAACCCAATATTTGGCAATGGAGAGTCTGGCAATAGCTGGATCTCATGCTCCACTTCTCTTTTAGGTGGTAACCCTTTAGTTTCTTAGAACACATCCTTGTATTCCTATACCAACTCCTCCGATTGTTGTGTATGTTTCTTAGTACACCCCTCTAGGGATGACTTGCCTCTTATTGACTCCTCTTCAGACTGTCATTCTCTTAAAAACAATAAAACATATTTCTTTCTAGAATTGATCAATCTCGTGGTTTGGGTGGCAATTACTGGTGAAATTTTTTACTTTCCTTTGTGTGCGTTGATGATGAATGATATTCCATCCTTGAAAAGACGATAATTGTTGTCTCTCCTTATGAATATTGCATCTCGCATGTACATGTATGGAGTCCCAAAAACAACTCCACATACATCAAGGGGAGCCACAATTAGATCTACTTCATCAATAAAATGAACACTAATGGAAAATCTAATTTTGCATTGTTTAGTTACCTTCAACTCTGCATCCTTATTTACCCATCCCAATGGATATGGGTTTGGATGATCATGAACTTCCAGCCCCAACTTTTTTACCAACTATGTTGCAATGAGATTCATCTGTGATTCTAAGTCAAACAGAGCATCAATCTTTGTCTTCTTGACCTATATCTTTATATGGAAAAGTTTGATCATTTATTTCTCTTCCTATTGCTAAAGGCTACTTAGATTCACCTCCTTCTTCACTAACATGCAAATGATCTTCTCATCCATGTCTGAGTTTCTTTCCACTTGGTTTCTCGAATCTGTAGCCATGAGATTCTTCTTCTTATTATATTTCTTCTTATTCTTCGAGTTTAGCTCTGGATGCAACTTCAAACACTTTTTCTCTACATGGCCATCAATGTTGTAGTGGTTGCTAAGATATTTGCACTGGTGTGTTGTGGCCATCGTCTTTTTATATGTTCCCCCTTTTTTCTTCTTCTTCCCCTCCTTAGAAGCTTCTTATTGCTCCTTTTGCTTATATCCACTTGATTGTGCTCTTTTTAGGCCTATGTTTTCTAAGTATTCTACCTGAACACAAGCCTCATCCACAAATTTGGGCTTGAACAACATCACTTGCTCATACAGATGGAAATGTAGACTCCCAAATACTTGAGGAGTACATTTGGGTTCTTTGGAGAGATGCCCAACATTATAGCCATCTTTCTGAACTCTATGGTGTACTCTTGCATGCTTTGGCTTGACTTTCACCTGAAGTAATGCCACCAGATCCACTAGTCCACCACATACCCAATAGGATAAAACTGTGACCAAATGAGGGTTTTGAAATATTGCCACTTAGTCACTGTAGGTTCTCCCTCCAACCTCAGGGTTTCAGTGTGGCTCTCCCACCAAGTTAGTGGATGACCCTCTAATTTCAACAACGCAAATGATATCTTTTGCCCTTTCTTGATTTGATAGACGTTGAAATAAACTTCTAGTTGCTGCAACCATTAGTTCAGCTTCAAAGAGTAAATCTCATTATGGTACGACTTGATATCGACTTTTGCTTCCATTTTAAACAGGTATTGTTTCATGACACTCGAACTGGGTTGATATTTTCAGGGTTCTTTCTTTGGCTGGTTCTTCATATCTTCCCGATATCTCGATCCCTGTTCTGAATATTCCTCTGCATTCAAATTCCCATATTCTCCAAATATCCCTAGCTTATTGCTTAGGACCACCATGAGGAGGTTTATATTGTGCTTTATATCCATGACTTATTGTTCGAGCCGTGAAAACCTCACCTGATCTGCAGGATCATGAGGTTTTGCTAACTACGTGCATCTTCCGTTCATTCTCGGAACCACTAATAAGATCGCCCGAATTCTAAGTAAGAATAAGGTGCATACTTCCTTTAAGCCCCTCAACACTATCCGGAGCTCCCTTAAGTTAGTTAAGGATCATGTTGACCCTAAAGATATGAAAGGTGTTTACTTAGTCCCTTGCTCATGTGGAACACCCTATATTGGAGAAACCGGTCGTTCCATCAAGCAAAGGATCCGAGAGCATGCAACAGATATTAGGCATAACAGGTCTCACTCATCTACCTTAGCTGAACATGCGTCTAATACTAAATACCACATATGTATTGAAGATTCCCGGGTTTTAGCCAAAATTTATCACTTCCATCATAGGAAGTTCAGAGAGGCTTTAGAAATTGAGAAGCATGGTAACAATCTGAATAAGGATGAAGGTTGGAACATTAGCAGCAACTGGATCCTTGCTCTTCATTCCTAGTTTTTATTTATACTATGATCTTCTCTTTTTATCTATTTTTTTTTTTTTTTTTATTAGGATTCCCTCGAATTTTATTATAATTAGTCTCTTTGATTTTCTATCATTTTTTTAGATCCCATATTTTTTTTTGATGATGTTGAAAATTGTATAATTATTAATTCTTCATTTTTAATATTTCTTTTATTTAGTATTATTTATTGTGATATATATATATATATATTATATATATATTATATATATATATATATATATATATATATATATATATATTATATATATATATATATATATATATATATATATATATATATATATATCTTTCATCTGTTTTACTCATTAATTCTGTTTCACCTTTATATTTTTTATATCCAAATTTATTTCAATTTATGGGAATGTTTTTGAACGTTTGTAATTATTATTTTCATTTTCATTTTACTTTGACTTTATAACATTTCAATAAAAAAAAAATTTAATTTAATTTTAATTTTTGACTTTCTAAAGGATCAATTTTTTTTTCCTTGGTTTCTCCAAAGTCTCTCCACCTATATATATGTAGTTAATGTTAGATCAAATACTCCACCTTTGCCCTGATGATGAACCACAGTGGAGGGTTCGAAACATTGGCTCTAGGAAAATATTCGATGTGGTTTCTCCAAAAAAATTCTCTCTAATCATGAGGTTCATTTACAAATTCGTCTGCCATGATTAGGGTTTTATAATTCTTTACCTCACTGAACTATATCTCTTGCAAATATCCACAAATACCCAAAGAAACCTGGCTATGATACCAAATTATCCTTAAACTACCGTGGATATTCCACTGGACAGTTCGTAACAACAAATTTGATAATATTATATTTAAAATATGAGATTTTACACTATTACGGTTTTATTAAACTTTAAAATCTGTAGATTTATCTGTAATTAGTGCATGCATGTGAATGGAAATTATGTAGAAAAGTATATAATGACCAAATAAGCTCACACACACACACACACATAAGACACAAGATATGATCTTTGGAAAACCCTTTCAGGATAAAACCGAGTTGGAAGGTGAGGTCGCTTCACTCTCTTTCTATGTCTAGAAATATGGCTGCAAGTATAAAGAAGTAATGCATGTGGCCCATGGGCTGATACAGTGCACAAATACTCTCTGTGTGCTCTACCTCCTATCTCTCTTGGCTATATTTTCTCAACTATGGAACAAAATTCTCTCGAAAGAATGGAATGCCTCTTCTAGTGGCCTGGTTATAACACATCCCGATAGCCTACTAGTGCACTTCCCAAGCCAATCATCAGACCTTGGGAAGAGCTTGTGAGAAACAAAAACAAAACCTGTCTTGGATATGAAAAGGATGTTTCCTTTCATTTCCATACTATAATCCCATTCAGTTTAAAAGTGTTGGGTTTCTTCATGAAAATTCATATTTAGCTCTTTAAGACCCTGCTCCTCTTCGACAACAAAATATTGTCAAATTCGAACACTATAATCGAGTTGGCCATGTGAAACATCATTATTTTGATCTTCATCCATGTGAGAATTGTGGTAAGCATACTAATCATTCAAATAGATACTTTAGAAACAAGCCTCCTACAAGAAGGAGTACTCACTTTAGATGGATCACTTCTTGGCGATGGGCTTCAACAACCAAGAAAATATTTTAGTCATGCCACAAAAATATTCTCAAGTACTGAAACATCTTGTAGTTGATATTTCTTCATCTTCTCACCTTTTATTTTATAAGGGGGAATTTATGGTCATATACAAGCTTCAAAGATACATCAAACAAACCAAAGCCACAACTTGAACTTGTCAACTGAGCCTACAACCAAATGTTGAAAATAACAACAAGAAATGATCAAAATAGAATCCAAAAATTCCAATTTTAATTTTTCCTTGAATTAAAATCGAATTTAGTCTCACCAATTGCTTGGAAATAATTAATTAATTCATTATGGATTAATTAGTTGGATAAATTCGAGTTAGAAATCTTATTGAAGTCATGCAACAATTATCCCTTCAATTAAGGAGATTATCCCCTAATTAAGGGGATAAGATTGAGTTATATTTGAGTTGTAATTAGTTAGCTCAGTTTACTGAGTTAAGTCCAGTTAAATTAGCTCCAAACTATTTGAGGAACTAATAGAGAGTTATTAGTCAGTTGATGCATGCATGCACTCAACCAGTGTACTCCGAATAACTGAAGATTCCCTTATAAAAAACTCATGCATTTTTATTTTGAGAAAGACCTAGTTGAGCTAAATGTCAAGGACAATGTACTATTAGTTGCATGTGTTTTCCTATAAAGGAAACTCATGCATGCAGTCAAGGTAAGTTTCCTTGGAGGATTGCACAGTTCTGACAATGTGTTAGAGCAGTGTTCCACTTGGTGAGGTGAGAATCATCCACTAGGAACATCACAAGGAAATAGGAGCTTGGAGGGCAGAGGAGAAGGCTTGTGAGAAGACAGGATTGCCTGTGAGCATCTGTGAGGATTGTACTACTAGCTGGCTAGCTGTGAGAGCTAAGGTTTTATATAATTCCTATGTATTTCCACCTTGTATGATAATACAGATAGCAGGGTTTATAGCTGAGGCTTTCCCCAAAGTATTTTCATGTGTCTTGAATGATTGGTTCTTCTTCTTCTGGTTATATGTGTTTAGCTCTATCTTTCTCTATATTTAAGCTTCCACAAATTGATAGTAGAAGTAGGTTATAATATTTTGCTTTGGTATATTGCATTATCAGGTTAATCTACAGTCAGATTTTCTACAGAGATTTCAGAGGTAGATTTGTAGAGAATTTGCAGAATTTCTACACCAAATTCATCCATACCCAGATTCAGAGTTGTAGTCGAAGACAGAGAAATGCCCCATGAGCGTGCATTTGTTGGTGGTCTTCCTTAAACCACCATAGGTTAATACCTCAATGGTCTCATTTTTCAGAACACTTCATCTAGGAAAACACTTCAACTTCTAGCCATATTTGGAATGTTCAAGGAATTGCTTCAAGCATTCCAGGTTTAGACCTTAATGGTTTCCCCTTTTAGAAAAATATGGTGCACTTCCTCTAGTAGAAGAATTCAACTTGTAGCCAGATTTGGAATTGTTCCAAGAACTACACTAAGAATTCCAATGGTTGGTGGCCATCCTTAAACCACTATCATGTGATACCTCGAGTTCTCCCACCTTATACCATCAATTTAGAGAGCACAACCATCCAATTGTTGCCATGTATTCTTGAGTTTTTGTATTTCTTCTCTCTTCTTGGACTCAATATACCCTTTTGGATTAGGGGGGGAATGTTGGACACCTAATCCGCTAAGGGTTATGGTGTGGAATGTGAACAATAATTGAAGTCTAAGATACCACTTGGAATATGAAAACCAAGGTTCATTATACATTGTATAAATATGTAAATCTTGTGAATAAAATGTATCTCACAATTTATCTTATCTATTGTCTATCATTTGTGAGTGTTTTAACAACTTCAATTTGGAGGATAAGATATGGTATATCAATTTTAATTTTAAGATTATATATTATAAAACACTTCTAGATTTACATTTTCATCCACAACTTTTTAGAGATGCTACAAACCCAAACTTCATATCGACATAAAATAGCATGAGCGAAAAGAGTCTCAAGAAGGGTTATTTTTTTCTTAGAACTAAATATCTATTGATTTATAGGTATTCTCAAAATCAAAATAGCGAATTTCTAACCTCTATTAATCCTTTTATCTATGTTATGGTTCCTATAAAGTTTTTGAAGAAAGGTAGAATATAAGATAGTTATATAAATTAACTCCCTCTACATTGTTATTTTCATGCACAAAATTAACATAAATGATTGTTTTGGATTTCTTATTATAATCTTTGTTTTGTCAGTTCTCATTAACATTCTTGTGCTAGAAAAAAACCCTTGAGAATTCTTAGTTGCTTGTCGAGATTAAATGGACACATTTATATAAGAACAATATGTTAGATCCATATAATATTAGTGTAGCCTTCCCCATATTGCTATATTTGTGCTCCATAGAAGCTCACTATTTTTCTTGTTGTGTCATATTATTATTTTTATGTAGGTCCTAGTAATATTATGACCTCTTAGACTCCTATATGTACCAAGGAGGTCTTGTCATTTGAATCATCAAGGAATTATTCATTTATGTGATGTAAAAGGACGTTTCCCCCTCAAAGAGGCTTATTTTCAAGTCGTCGATCTATCTTTTATTCTATTTTGTGATATAGTTACATAAGATTTGGTATCAAAACTTTGGATCCTAGGTTTTCACTATTTCAAACAGGTCATCTTGGAATTTTCGCTATAAAAATATTTCTACAGTGTTTCAGAAGCTAATATTTCTACCACGTGGAGTTGAAAACTCAGTAAACTTCGTGTACAAATTTCCAATCATGTTTCACTATATTTTCTAATATATGGTCTAAATAAGTTAGGGTTTATGTATGCTCCATAATTCATTCTTAAACATGTGACATATGGACAATCGTCATAACTTTCACTTTGATAATTAGATTTGAATTCTGTAAAACAATTTTGAAAGTGCACAAGTTTTATTTTCATGAGGACAAATTTTAGTGTCGAAGGTCGAAACAAGTACACATGGAAGTCTATACACATTCTCTATATTAAACCAGTCCATAATCAATTGATCATGGGAGATTTGGTATAATTTTATCTTGAAGAATCCAAATTCGGTCTAACTTTTGGGGTTGGAGAGAAGACATAAAAATCTACCTCAAACAAAATTTCAAACCTTGGGAGGCTGAAATTACAGATATACAATAGTTTCAAGATTGATATCCTAAAATCAAGAAAAATTAATCCATCAAAAATTTCTTATATAACGCATTAAGAAGAGGAATAAATGCAACATGATATATCAAAATTACAAGACCAAGTGCAAAAAATATTCTCTTGCAAAGTGTAATGAAAAATGAATTGGAATCAATGATGAAAGTTAAGATGGATGGTTTAAGAGGGGACATGGATGGTTTAGAAGCAAAAATAAAAAGGGACATAGAAGGTTTGAAGGATGGTTTAAAAGCATAAATGGAAGGTTTGAAGGAAGGTTTGATAAATTTGTTACAATAAATGGTTCCTAATGGCGACAAGGTATTCCATGAAAGTCATGATGAAAACAAAGGAATGTGAATCATTATTTTAGAGACTTTAACTTTAGGTTTAATACCAACCACATTCCAAATATCAATATGAGGAAGTTTGACGGCATGGATCCAGTAACACGGATACTACAGGATGGAGCAATTCTTTGATCTACACAATGTGAAACACACAAAAAAGGTACACATTTCATATTTATATTTAGAACCTAATCAATTTGTATGATATCGATATTTGGTTGAAAAGCATACCTTTTGGGAGATCCGAGGTGGTGAAGAAGCTAACTTCTGGGAAGATAAATGGCATCAGAAGGAAAGACTGAGTAGCATACAGGGACTTCACCAGATTCGAGACAGAATAGGAGGAGATAGAAATCATGTCAGGGATTATTGGAAAGCTAATAACCCAGAAGAAAGTTGGAGAATATGGATTGATCTGACGGAGTGGGACAGAGAGCTCAGTCAAGACCAAAAAGAAGCCTACAGGAAGGAGGTCGAATCAAGGAAGATTAAAGCTTGCAATGGAAGAGACATCCTCAGGTGGGGGAATTCAATGAAAGGTTCGTTCACCACCAAAGAGGCTTACTTCCTAACCTCCTCTCAAACTGGAAACGAAGAGAATCCTGATTGGAAAATTATATGGGAAAGGAATTGGTGGCCGAAATTCTCCATATTTATATGGCTGGCATCAAAGAATAAAATCCTAACCTGGGATCGAATTCAAAAGAAAGGCTTTAATGGCCCATTGAGATGCTTTCTTTGTAATTCAGATGGGGAAACCATAAATCATCTGTTGATAAACTATCCCTTTGCAAAGACTCTGTGGATGAACACCAAACGAACCTTTGGCAAACCCGAAAATGCCCCTAGTGAATTCAATGAAGTGGTTTTTCAATGGAATAAGAAAATTTTTCAATGCAAAGTGGTCAGAAGAGCATGGGACCTCATCTTAGGGTTTGTATTCTGGATGATCTGGAAGGAGAGGAATCACAGGATATTTCAGAACACAGCAAAGGAACCAGAAGTAATTTGGGGAAAAGCAGTCAAATTATTGCGGGAAACAATCCTGGTTGATAAATGGGTGGGGGAGGATTGGAAGGTTAACCAGGTGGAGGAAGGAATCCTGAACAAGTTAAACTTAAAATTTGAGATGGTTTTCCACAAACAAAATTCCAGTCATGAGATGCGGATCCAAAGCCCTGATAAATTCAGCTAT
Source organism: Pinus taeda (assembly GCA_000404065.3). Taxonomy (NCBI): domain Eukaryota; kingdom Viridiplantae; phylum Streptophyta; class Pinopsida; order Pinales; family Pinaceae; genus Pinus; species Pinus taeda. Next base: position 10,404 of record APFE031136640.1, on the reverse strand, counting down.
CCCAAAGGTGATTTCATAAAATTGAACTTCGACGGGGTCTCAAAGGGGAACCCAGGCGAAGCGGGCTTTGGAGGCATTTTTCGGGACAACAGCAATCAGGTAAGATGGATTTTTGTAGATTGGGGGGGAGAAATGACAAATAATGAAGCAGAGTTTTGGGCTCTGCATCAAGGTCTGCGGATCGCGGTAAGAAATGGTTACTCCAATCTAGAAATTACAGGAGATTCCCAGATTGCGGTGGAAATGCTGAAGAAGCTCAGCAATGGGCGTAATTGGGAGAAGGTCACGAATAGCTGGCGAACAGCCGGAATTGTTCAGGAAATTGCCGACCTCCTGCCAAGAATTGATTATAAGGTAATAAACCATGTGAGACGGAAAGGGAACCAGGCGGCCGATTTCTTGGCAAACAGGGGATGCAGAGGTCGCGACAGCACGGTGGATGCTCAATGGAGAGCGGTGTGCGGGAACAGGGAATGGATGGACCTAGCAACCATAATCAAAGCAGATCATGAAAAAGACACAGACAAAAAGGTGGGGAGTGATGAGCTGGATCAACAGGTGGACGTGGAGTGACCAGACCATTCAGGCTCATTATGAATAGGACCCCCTCGCGAAATGTAATACTCGTGCGAAGCATTGGAGACGGACAGAATTTGGGACAGGCAGTTAAGGAATGTTAGAAAGGACCTGGTGAGGAGATCGGTGATCACCATGCGAGATCATATCGAGGAGGTACAAAATCTGAGGGGAAAAATACGCCTCATAAAAACCCAATCATAGATTCGAAATGGCGCAGAGATGGCAAGTACATGTCAGCGACCTCAAACCGGAATAAATCTAATAAGATGTTTGATAGCAAGTGCAATGAACGGAGTAACAGATGGTAGAGCAAGGACAGCGGGACTGATAGAAGGAGCGGGATCTGGGAATTTATAAAAACCTGCATGCAAAGCACCCGGTATCAGGCGAATTCAGTTAACATTTGCAGAACGAGAGGAAACACAGGACGCTTGAGAGCCTCCCGCATTAAGCATAGTCGGCCTTCTGTGAGCGGAACTATGGAAACTAGAAAGAGAGCCCGGTTAGCGGAAGCAATGGAAGCGGAGAAAACCAGGGAACAAGACCGGAAGGGAAAAGGGGTGATGAAGGTAGAGAATCCAGAGGAAATATATGAAATTCTGGATACTTCAGACGAGGATGGCAGCCGCGACCAAAGTATGAATGCAGAGGAATGGGAGCAGTACGCCATGGGAGTTAGCCAGCGAAGCCAGCGGGGCAGAAGGGTACCACAGCGTGGGTGACGGAGGAGGAGTCGTCAAGGTGTCCGCGTGGCTGCTCCGAACAGTGGTTAGGATAGCGAGGCTAATCAAGCTCGGGAAGGCAGGGGAGAAAAGCCGGAGCAGAGTAGGCGACCAGCAAGGAGGGCCAGACAAACTTTCGAACAGAAAATTCAGCGCGCCGAGAGAGCGTACGCACAGAATACCAGTCCCAAAATCAGGAGAATCATCCAAAACATGGAAGAAGAAGCTATCCAAGCCCAATCCGATTCAGAGATGGAGGACTGGGAATTTCTGGTGCATGACCCCGGTAATACGAGAGGCAGAATGTCTCTATTCAAGCAGTCCTTACACATTTACTGGGTGATGAAACGGTTACTTGCTAAGGCCTTGGAGCAGGTTGCTACTGAAATGGCAGAGTTGGCTCAGGGTGTCCCCAACTTGAGAAGAGAGCTCCGCATCCTGCAAATTTCCATGGAGATGCAGGGGAAACAGTTAGATGAAATCCAGCAACTGCTTAAAGACGGCCAGCAGAAGAGCAGCAAAGAGACCTCACCGATCCTTGCAGATGCAGCTGAGTAACTTTAGTTCTTGTTTTCTTTTTGATGAGTCTACGGTATATAGATAAATTAGACAGATTCCTTCATTTTGTAATAGATAGCTACCATATGCATATCAGCAGAATCAGAACATGGAAGGACTGTACTGTTTATATTGCTTGGAAAAACAGAATGTGGTATTTCTTTTTTTGGTATGCTGTTAAAAACTTTAGGTGGATGCCCTACTCGGTTTCCCCTGGTGGGTGGATAGATGGCTCCACCAATACTGCTGTAATTTTTTGATGTGATAATAGAAAACAAGAGTAACACCTTTGCCTACAAATTTTTTTTTTGTATGATATCGATGGCTTTGTTCTCATAAATAACTAGTCACTTGGACAATGTTTAGGGAGGAATTGCGATTACATTATGAGGATAAAGAGAAATACCTTCTTCAGCGAAACGATAAATCTCAAACAAAAGGGTTCAGTTGGGGAGAATATTGAGGACTTAAAAAGATTGCATATAAAGGTAACTAATATTCCAGTGGAACATTTGATTGATGTCTTCTTAGGGAGTTTAAAGGATAACATCCAACATGAGGTTAGTCTTTGGGAACCTTATTCATTAGAGAATGCATTCAAGGTGGCAAGAAAAGTTGAAAGCAAAATTATGGCAACAAGGAGGTCTACCAATCACAACTATAAAGATGGAAATATTGTTGCTCCTATCTTCCCACAACCTATAAGGTTGAAACCACAACAACTAGAGGAAAAAAAGAGAAAAAGGGTGTGTTACATTTGTGATAGTAAATATACTAAAGATCATAAGTGTGATGAGAATAAATTATTTTACATAGATTGTGAAGAGGAGGAAGAAAAGGAAAAAGAAACATAAAAAGAAGAAGATATACACTAGGAACCAACCCCACCGGATGAAAAATAAGAACATAATCCAACCATATCTTGTAATTCATTGGTGGGAATTACCACTCTTCAAACTCTCAAGATAGAAGGGTATGTCAAGAAGAAAAAGGTAATATTTCTGATTGATTCAGGTAGTATTCATAATTTTATTCATTGTAAGATATCCAAGGATTCGAATTGATTTCTATATTTAGCACCATAGTTTCAAGTGATAGTTGCAAATGGGGGAGCTATATATCACTCAGGAAAGTGCCATAATATCAATCTGACCATGGGGGAATATGAATTGAATAGTGCAATGTTTTCCATTTCAATGGGTGGTGCATATTTTATTAGGAGTCCAATGGTTACAATATATGGGGACAATAGATTTTAATTTTCAAGAAATTTTCTTGAAATTTTTCTCAGAAGGAAAAAAAATGAATTAAGGGGTATCAAAGGGAAACCTAGCAAGATAATAATTTGCAATGGAATGACAAAGATTTTGAAGAAGGAATAGCAAGGGGTAATTGCAAAATTATGTTTGCTAGATGTTCAAACATCTAAGTCGTCCATTTCTCCATATCTCCAAAGAGTGCTTGAAAATCATTCCAAGGTATTTGAGACTCCCAAAGGTCTCCCACCTATTCACGATCACAATCATGCTATTCACTTGATTTTGGGAAGTGTTCCTCCAAACATTAGACCTTAAAGATATCCCTATGCCAAAAATAATGAAATTAAATCTATGGTTGCATAAATGCTAGAGGAAATTCAACCTAGCCAAAGTTATTTTTCTTCTCCATTTGTAGAAATTAGGCTTTAGATTTGCAATTTCTCATGAAGTTTTAATCAAAATCATAAGACACATATCTAAACTAATGCTTTGTGAACATTAATTCACAATTTAGAACAAAAATTTCACACATGAAAGAAGGAATAACACACATGCAACAAGTATTTTTCTCCAAGGAAAGGAATCTGCTAAAAAACCTAATGTCTCTTGCATTAATCAAATGAAATAGAGATGTATTACAATTGATTTTCTCAATTGAGCTCACCTTGCAAGTGCACCCTATCTCTCTACTCACTTAAGGCCTCTGACCCAAAATTAGTAAAATTTTGCCTCGGCTTGAGCTCCTATTTCCTTTTACTATTCCTTGAGGAATTATCCCCTATTATTTAGGAAATTTCCTCAATTAAATTTTGCAATTCCTTTAGGCTAATCATCCGACTGCATGCAACACATGTACGCTCAAGACTAGTCTACAACTGATGCTACACTGCCTTGGAATCTCCACTTCAATTGGGTAACTCGAACTCTTTGCATGCACTAGCTATTTTGGGTTCATTGATCATTTAAATGAATGATCACTAAGTTTGGCTGAAGTCCCACTTCTTAACTGGCCTTCCACCAGTTCCTCCAAAATTTGGAACTCGTTTAACTGAAAATAACTTGAGATGACTAGCCTTGATTGCTAGAAATTAGCAATCACACATGCATAACTAAACTCTAACTCCTCCAACTCAAATTTACTGAGTAAACTAGGTGACATAAGGCGTGTCATAGAAGTTAATATCATCCAAGTTCTTTGTTGATGTGGAAATTTATTTTTTTTTCCAATTTAATCAAGGCAAAATCAAATTGATAATTTCTTGCTACATTTGTCAACTCTCCCTCTCAGCAAGAAAGGAATTATCAACAACCCCTATCCTTCACCTATGGAAGTCAAACATCCCTCTTGACAAGGACTTTCTCAAAATATCAACATCGTGTTCCTCTGTTGATATGTACTACAACAACATTATTCGACTTTGCACACAATCAAGTAAATGGTGATAACGAATATCTATATGCTTGGATCGATCGTGAAAAACATGATTTTCATGAAGCCCTATTCAACTCTGATTATCACAGTAGATCACAGTTGGATCCATCATCTGATCAAACAATCCAACATGTATCTTTCTCATCCAGATCTGCTCACATGTTGCTTGACTAGAAACCATGTATTTTTCTTTTGTCGAGCTAAGTGCCACAAATCTTTGCTTCCTGATATACCAAGAAACCATTATGGACCCAACACTGAAAATTCCACCTGATTTTCTCTTTCGATCTGGTGGAATCCCTACCAAATATGCATCTGTGCAGCCACATAACTTCACTCCCTTTGTCCATTTGTACCATAGTCCAAACTAGGTAGTGCCTTTGAGGTACCGTAGAACATGCTTAGTTTCCCTTCAAAATAATTTGGTTGCCCTAACTATAGCTTGGATAAAATGTTTCACTGCATAGCACATATATGGCCGTGTGTTCACAAGATATGTTAGTGAACCCACCAACTTTCAGTAAACAATAGAATCCACTTCCTCACCTGAAGTGGCATCCTATTTCCTCCATTTTATCGCTAGAGGCATCTCCATGCATTTGAAATTTTCTATGCGGAACCTCTGAAGTATCTCGTTGGCATGCTTTCCCTGAGAGACAAACAATTCCCCATCACCTTGTGATACCTCCCACACGAGGAAGTAGTGTATGACACCCATGTCCTTCATTTCAAACTCTCTTGCAAGGTCCTACTTGGAAGATCTGATCAGCTGCTCATCACCAGTTAAAATCACATCATAAACATATAAGACAATAATCAATAATTTACCTGAATCTACCAAGATATGTGTAACAACCCTGGTGAAAAGTTCATGTTATAAAAATTAATAAAGTCGAAATAATACCACGGGTAAGGGACACGTATTGCAAGTTGAATGTTGGGCAAAGATATCCAAGTGGGAATCATTGGATCTGTGTTCTTGGCTAAGGAAAATTGGCAAAGGCTAAGGCATTAAAATGCAAAAAGGCGTTTTCAACACGTTTATTGATGAAAATAAAGGAAATTAGGAGAAAAGTACGCTGAAAGGTCACGAGTTGCATGTGAGGAGGAAATTAAAGAAAAATAATGGAAAATGAAGAAATTAGAGGCCTCATGTATAAAAAGGCTTCTAAGGATCAATTCATGGCTTTTGTCAAGTTCAAGTTTGAAGCTCTCTCATTATTTTCTCTCTCTCTCACTCTCTTGGTCACTTAGAGTTTTCTTGGAGCACTCTAGTTGGAGCAAGGAAAGGAAAAGCAAGCAAAGGAAAGGGAAAGAAAGCAAGGATCAAGGAAAGGAAAGCATGATCAAGCAACTTTAGCAGGAATACTTGCAGGTAACCTTTTTCATGTGTGATTTCCTAGATGGTTTGGACATGCATGGCTTTTCATGTTGGTGTATGGTTCTCTTGTTGTCTGTGGCATGGTTTTTCCGGGTTATGATAGTGGATTTCAGCCTAGACTAGCCTTTTTCTGGATGCCATGGTGTGTTGAGATGTTGTTCTCATTTTTTGAGCTTTGGAATTGTGGGATGGATATCAGAATTTGGGGGAGGTGGTCTCAATATTCCTTCCCAAAGGCCTAGGAATCCCTTGACCTATTTTGGTGGGATACATGGCAAATCCTAAGGGAGAAGTCTTAGTTTAGGGCCTAGTGATCTAGGTTTGGATTGTGGTAAAGCTTGAGAGACAAGGAGACGAGAAATTCCTCAAGGATAGCGATGAATTATGGATGGCATTCTAAGTTTTGTTTTGTTGTAATCGGAGAATGGGTTTTGGTGTGATCACGCTTTGATGAGGGTGGAGGTGGTTAAACGTTTGGATTCCCTTGGTTGTTCTTGGATTGGTTGTTCTACGAGATCCCAAATTCATGCCTAGAATATGGCATAGGGGTGACTGGCTGAAAGAGAGATTTGGTTCAGCCATGTCTGTGGTTGGGTGGTACGTAGAAGTCCCGAAATTGGTCGGATTGCCTATGATTAATAAAAGCTAAGTTCTCTTACTTTTGAACTGATTTATATGTGGATTTAATGGCTATCATAACTCTAATATTTATATGGTTGAATGACTGGTTCATGTCATGGTTATTTTATATGTTTACTTGTAATTATTAAGTGGATGGATGCAAGACCTAATTGATATGTAGTAGTTAAATGAAGAAGGAGGTGATCCTTCTGGTTGTGTTTCATAAGTTGTTTAAGTTGTTTATGCTTTGTCTTGTATCCTAGAGCTGTAGGTTGCATTGATGCCAAGTGTTTGAAAGAATGTCAGTCCCAGTTGGGGATGCTTAGGCCTAGTCCTGAGGGTGATTTTTGATGGATCAACATTGTTATCATGTTTTTAGTAGATTTTGGAAGTTACAACAAGTTATGGGCAAAATTCAGGATTCTGGGGTAGAAAAGTGGCTTAAATCTTGGGGTCGCTGGCACAAAACTAGAAATTTTGGTCCACAATCACTGGAAAATAGGCCCGTGAGAGCGAGTTTGGGTTGTTGGTCGCTCCCTTTCCCATAACATGAGAGATACTATGGCCTAAGAGCTTCAGAATAGCAGTGGGACCCAGGGAGAAGTTGTCTAAGTGGTTGAATTGTCTCTTGCAGGTTCTGTTGATGATGTTGGATTATTGTATGTGATGTTTCGTCAATTCCGCTTCCTTAAGGTGACATAGGAAGTCGAATCTGACTATAGTAGCATTTCTCCTCATGTTTACCCTGGTTGGCATGGTTACTTTGGGTAGACCTGGGAGGGGGTGTTACAGATTGGTATCAGAGCATGGTTGCATTCTCTTTGGGTCATATATGGTGCTACATATATTGGTGAATGTGTTGTTCATGCATGCATGTCAATTGCATGTGTGGCTCTTACACTTGTGTTCCATGTGCTTGTTGCACTGCATCATATTGATCACGGTAGTAGTAAGGTTATCATGAGGAACTTGATGTCGATTTTATGGAATGCATCATCATGGGTATATGACTGGTTATACAATTATATGTAGCTTGATTACATCCTTTTATGTTGGGTTGCATTCTTCGTTATTTGATTACATGCATCAATATTGTAGGTTGATTACAAGAATTGATCGCTTATGCTCGAATACATGCGACTATGCATATGTGTAGTTGAAAAGGCATTTCTTATGCTGGTGGATAGTTGTTGGGATCCACACTTCTACCGGTAGATCTGCTACGACGGCCAGCTTTGGGACACGTCGGCAAGCGTCATCTACCATTTGCACCAACTGTTGATTTTGTGACACCAATTTGTCGCGTTGCAAGCTGAGATGTTCTATGTTTATTTTTTGCTCGCTAAGAACTTGGATCACATGGTTCTCCCTGGCCCACAACTATGCCGTTATCCCATCTTGTAACTGATACAACATTTGCCGGGGAAGGGAAGCCAAATTAAGGCCAAGGAATTTCATCATGCTAATCGAAAAATTGATCCATTGCATTGGACGACACGAGATCCCTCTGGAAACACCTTGCACACAATATCTGCTTTGCTGCTGAAGTTCCTACTATGACGTGTGTTGACAAGGTACCTTCCTAGGGGGCCACACCTATAACTCCTGCAACTGCGCCCCGAGGCCCCCCAACATAGTCTAATGCTCCTTCATTAATTCCTGAAGTGCTTCACTTGTGACATCGTGGACTGTCTTGTCGATGTCATGGAGATCACCTTTGGTTAAGCTGATCGGGTTAATGGCCAACTTTGAGGCCATGACCTTCTTCCTTAGGCCCGATCTCTCTGCGATGCGCAGGCATTTTAACTGTGTGGACGCGGCCCCTGGGTCCGCGCTTCCCTTCTATTGTTTCTGTTTCCTCTACCTCTTGCCCTGAGGACGTTGCTTGGCCCTTGTCTACCTGTGTTGTTGCTACCTGCGCTCTTGTTGCTGCTTCTGAAATCTTCTTCTACTCCGCAGATTTCTGTGTCGCTTCTCGCGCTGACCCTAACTCAACTGCTTCCTTTTCCTTTCTCCTTTTCTTTGCCAATTGGGTGACATGCATCTTGGCATCGTCCTTTTTCTTCTATGCTGCCGCCTTCTCTAGTTCTGCCAAATCTGGGGCACGCCATTTGAGAGGCCATGTCTCCAAGATAGTAAAAATCACGTCATCAATGGCTACAACTGGTAGCTTCATCCAATGCTTCGCCAAATCCTTTCATGCCCAGATATAAATGTTGTGCATATTAGCTTTGAAGTCTAAAAAACTCTGTAGACAATTGTGCACTGTAGGTGATAGGTGCGACCTTTGATTGATCCACATCCGAATGCTCACCTCCATGAGCACCCAAAAAATTTTGGTGTCGCGAATCCGTTTCGCGTCCTTTGTGGCCGAGCGAAGTGCACTTCGTGGCCTCTGGTAACTCTTTGTCAATGTTGGGGAATTGACCATCCTCTGGTAGTTCTCCTGCTACTAGCAATATGGATAATATCAACCACGCATAGTGGAAGGTTTTACCCTGCTCTTGGGCTTCGCGACAATTTGTCAAAAATTCCTCGCGGAGGAATTTGGACTAGTTGAACTGGACCCCCTCAGTGCACTGCTCGGCCAGTGTGACCATCGACGCCAGTAACTCATCGGCATGGCACTTCCTCATAACTTTGTCGGCCAGGAGTTGGGTTGCTACGCGCACCCTTTTTTCCTTGATGCTAGAGATGGCGTAGCCCCTCTTCTTCTTCTCCAGCTTATATTTTGCCTTCATGGCTTCTGCAAGATCCAAATCGCTATCTTTTTCGACTATAGTCGCGGGGTCCTTTCCTCTACAGGGGAGCCAAGAGATGCAGTGAATGAGGTCTGCCATGATGGGAATAGGCTCCTCCATCCATAGATACCCATCATGCACTAGGAAGAGTAGCTGCCTGATGATGAAAATGGTGACGAGTGTGTAGTGTGTTGGGTTGTGTTATATTCTTTCCACATACTTAATAGGGGGTTTGAGGAGTACTCGTAACCCCACTTTATGGGGTCCGGGGCAGTGCCCCGAAAAATTTTGGTTTTGGACCCTATGTTAGGTTGGGTGGACCCACCTATGGTTTTGTGCATGATTTTCGCACATGTTTTTTGGACGCGATGGTTTTCGTTCCATGGTATTGGACGTGATGGATTTTGGTCCATGGTATTGGATGCTTCGGCATGTATAAATATGTATTGTAACATTGAAAGGAACATAATGAAAAATCAAGATGGTAGTCTCGGTTTTGAGATCTAGTGGGAAATATCTGTGTATGTGTTTTATGTGTTATGCTCTCGCATTTTTATTTTTCCTATGATTTAGAATTTGTATGCAGGTAATTTCTGTATGGGGTTAAAACCTACATTTGGTATCAGAGCTAGTTTGGCTTCAAGGGGACATCTTTGTTGTTGAGGGGTTTCGCTCGGGCCTGTGGTAGACCCTGTTCAGTGGGAGATCTGCGAGATCGATTCTGGTGGTGGAATAATATGGCGAGCAGCGGAAGGATAGAGATTGAGAAGTTCAATGGTTAGAGTTTTGAGTTGTGGAAACTCAAGATGGAGGATCTATTGGTGGATAAAGATCAGTGGATCGGGGT
>APFE031136637.1:5314-16405 GCA_000404065.3 Pinus taeda | reverse complement strand
TATGCCACCTGATAGAGAGCGCTCACTTGAGAAGTTTTGTTATCTCGTTGGATCTACTTTCCATCATTTTGATCTGGAACCTCTTGAAAAAAAACTACTACAACAACGGAAGACCCCACAAGGATCGCCTATGGATTTTTGGGACAACTTTCATGTGTTGTAGTTTCAAGCTCCAAAAGGTCAGATGAAATTTGAATATCTCATGGATAGATTTGAATATTGTCTTAAAAAATTTGTCAATCCCAAGAATAAATTCAATCTCAAGCCCCACTCAGCATACTTTGGTGATGGAGTTGTGCAATCACAGACAGACACGGTCACTATCACAAGTGATTGTCCACCATCTCGTAATAAAAAAACTCCACCATAGCAAAGTGATGTGGGAGAGCATGCACACATGTACGTTCAACTATCACATCGTCCCAACATCACTTCTCTCAATTTTCACATAGATTTGCTAGAAAATCCCATGGGTTGTCACATGAATGTCTTAGCTCAACCTTCGTCTTTGAGTTCTGTTGATCCTCCAGATTGTACTGTCTTGTGTTCTTCCATTCTGGACTCTACACCTATTGTGAATGAGGATCAAGCTATCAATGGAGTTTATGTTGCACAACCAACTTGTGCTATCATTCATGAAGAGTATGATTGGTAGCCTGAGCATCATTCCTCTACGAAGGATGATTCCCTTCTATCTGTGCCTCCTCCATTTTTTCCTGACATGTTTGGTGATTATGCCATCCCTAATTTTGTATGTGTATCTCCTTATATGAATGCACATATTTTTGATCATCTACAGAACAAATCGGATGTCAGTCAATCATCCAACAATGGAGAGGACAAATCATTCTCTAGAAATCCACTTGATTCTTCATCTACATTTTCTAGAAAAGTAGAAGGTGAAATTTTCTCCTTTTCATCTAATCCTCTGCCTGATTCATCAGATCATGTGGATGTTGATGAAATCATTGATTTTGTTGATTGTAGTTGTCATGATGTATTTAAACCAATATTTGACCATGATGATGATTCTATCGCAGTTGATTTTTCAAAGCCACCTATTTATGATGATCTATCTGTCGATGAAGTTGAAACCCCACAAACCGTTGAGGCACTTTATCTTGAGCTGATGGTTATGTCAAGTCCTCACTCTCTTGATGTTGGTTTCACTTCCGATCAGGAAATTGTTGAAACATCAAAGGCTCCACATAACTCATATGTATGCATTGAAGATCAATATCACACACAAATTATTCTTCCTCCACTTGAACTACATGATCCCATCACTAATGCATTGGAGGAGTCTTACATAACAAGCACACGTGTGTGACACAAGTTGCCTTTATTTATTTTATTTTCTTACATGTCATGGTCAAGAGTATGCGTATTCTTAAAGGTTGCATGCAGTGTTGCACAACATAATGGTAAGTCCACAAATTGCATGTCATGTGCTTGCACTCACTTATGTTATGTGGACGCGTTTAAACTTAGAGTGTGTATATCTTCATTTTTATATCTTTCTTGTTTTCTAGTTCACATAGTTGCATCGTTCACGAACCATGCCTTCACCAACATGGGTCAACCAATTGCCAGTGCATGCATTGGAAGTATCACTTCACGTGAGCAGACCCATGCACCATTAGATTAGGAATATGAGTAGTGTTTTATTTTGGTTTGTTTGCTTGCATGCATGTTTGCTTCTTACTTTGTTTGTTTTCTTGCTTTCCCTCTTGTTTTATTACTCACTTCGCTTATGTATTTACTTATGATGTTTCTTTGTTTTTTTGTTTGTTTTCTTGTTGATGTGCATAAGTTAGTTTCACATGAAGCTGTGTGTGACTCTTCAAACAAGATGGGTAAGGTACAAGAGGACTTGTGCAGTTATCAATACTTGGTTATCTATCATCCTACCTCTATATGAAAAACTTGTTGTCTTTAGTCCGTGACACATCAATGGAAAATACATGTTGTTCGAAGTGAAGCTTGGTGAAAACACAATGCCTGCATGTTAACTAGTGTCACCTACTCTAGTTGGTTGTTTTTCGGTTAATCTTTGTCAGCTCAGTCAAGTATGGTAAGGTGAGGGGGAAGACCTTAGCAAGCGCGTCAAAGGTATATATAAACAATTTCTTTGAAGGAACAAACTCTTCTTCTCCTAATAAGTTAGGATCCCTCTTCCTCCTCTGAAATGAATAAGTGTTATTCACAGTAATGAAAATGAAAATGAAAAAATGAAAATGAGAAAAATGAGAAAACAATGAAAAATGAATAAGGCAAAAGAAGAGAAAGGCTTCCTATGCAAAGAGATGATGCAAGTAACTTTGTCAGGGTACTGAACAGGCTCGCTAGAAGTGGAGCAATGCTTGTGTTCCTGCCTGAATCCATCGGGGTAATATCTAGGCCTCCTAACTAGATATGAAACTAAATCTCTTAGGACCATATGGTTTGTGCACCACTATACCCCTCATCCCAATTGAAACAATTGTGTTGGCTTGGCTTGGAATGTGTTCCGATCTACCAAGAGCTTAGCAGATGCTACATCTTACAACCAAGAAAGCGTGGAAACCAAGAAAAACAGAGAACAAAAGAATACTTCCATGGGTGTTAGACTTTCTTTTCACAAACAAGGTCCATCCAGAGAGATGGAGTTCTACCAGTGTGTCACCAAGTGTTGTAGTGGCTATAACCACCCTCCAAAAGTTTTCCTTAGCTTAGTTTTGGAGCCTCCCTACTATCCATCCTTAGTAGCATGTCTTCCACTGTCAAGTACATAGGCTTCATTTGATTTCCAGTGGCTTGCCAGCATGTGCATGTTAGTTTTGTTCACTCCCCCCATAGGCTTCCATTCTAGACTTAAGCTATTTTCTAGCTGAGAAGGCCCCCAGAAAATTGCATAATTTTGGAAGGGAACGAACCTTCCCTCTAGAAATTGCACAAATCTACTTGGTAGCCTGCTAAGCTCCAAAATTAAGCAAAACAGTTAGATAGGTTTCCTTGAGAAAGTTGCGCAATCTAGCCCAACACTACAACTCAGCCCAGAATTTGCGCAATTCTGGGAAGTAGTCAACTACTAACCCTAGAAATTATGCAATCCAATAGGGACAGCCAGCCCATCTCAGCTCAAAAACTGTGCAAATTCCTCTCTTAGTCTTGTAGGTTGTTTCATGTGACTTTAGGTTGATCGGTTCCAATGGGGACTTAGCAGCTTGATTTGCATACATGGGCTACTTTTCCCGAAATAAAAAAAAGAAACATTCAAAAAGCATCCCTATATTCTAGGATCTATTTTTAGCAGCTAGAGGTTACATTGAAAGATTTTTTTAGAAACTTTCCTCCAAGTGTCACCTTTTTCCTATATTTGTGGCAAGCGCATCATAAGCCTCAAACTTATTTACTCAATGCTTTAGAAATCATTCTTCACATCAATCTTGGAGCTTTAACATCTAACAACACATAAAGGAGCCTTTGGCACATCCAGCTTAGTTATTTCCGTGTGAGTTTGCTTTACTTGAATTTTGCAACATTTCCATCGCTTTTTCTATTTTGGCTTGTGTGAGTGTTGTCTGCTTGATTTCTTTGAATGCTTACTGTCATTTGCATGCATGTTAGCCTATATAAGCACCGTTTCAGTTTTTGTTTGCATCTCATTGTTGTTGCATACATGAAACTGTTTGCACAAATTGTCACCTATTTGGCGAATTGTTTCACACACATGCATGTTTTCGCCATTTAAATCTTGCACTCGTTGTTTGCATGCATGATCATTTACTCTTCCCTACACTTAGTTTTTTCATGCATTCATACCTTCATATGTTTTCATTTGCCTGTCAGCGGGTCTAGATAATCTTGGCCTACACTTTACCTTACCCAGACAAAATTCCACATTTCTAAGAGGGAAGGCTCTTCTTTCCTCCCAGAAAATGTCCAAATCTAGCTAGAAAATGTCCTCCAGACTTGCTTTGTGGAATTCCGAGAGGTAGGGTTTGCTGGCCCAGAAAATTGCATCATACAGTCCCTAGGCCTGCACGACCTGCTGACTGAAATTGTTAATTGTACAATCTCATCACCGAATAGGTTAGTCCGGATTGTGCATATTGAAATTCCAGTAGTCAACCAACCTCCCGACAGACCGAACTGCCTTTTACACAGTTTTTGCGGTCACTCTCCTAGCCTCCTAGTGAAAATTGTTTAATCCTTTCCATCAGTCTCCCAGTTTGTTGCATATCAATCCTCAAGTTTGGTTTCATTTCAACTCGAATATTTCTTGCCATGCATGTTGCCATGTGCTCAATTATAGCATTTTTTCATCCGTCTCTCAATAGTTCAGGTTCAATGGCCTCCAAGAGAGTAGGGTCAAAGGACACTGATGCAAGTGAAACTGGAGATGTGGTTGAGTGTGTGTCTATGAGTTTTATGATTTATGAATACACCGAGTTGATTGTAGACAAAGTAATAAATCTAAAATGGCAGAACATCAATGATGCATTCACATGAACATTTGAGGAAGATCTTGAAGACCACAGGGTCTATGTGAACATTCACAAGTTCAACTTATAACGGATTACATGCAGGTATCCCACTTTTCCATGCACGAACATGATACATTCACTAGTACAAAATGACTAATTAATTGCTAAAAAACAACTAAAATTTGCATATAAACGACCGTTTTTTAGTCAGTGACCAATAGTAGCTAATTTACATTATCTTATAACATGACCAACTTTTAGTCATTTTTAGCTTAGTCATTAATTTATTTCCTCAATTTTACCATCTAGTATTATATGTAGTCGTAAATTTGGTCATTAATTTTTCATTGGTTTAGTCATTAATTATCACAATTAATGACTAAATATATAACAAAATATATTACTCTATGAATCGTCGAGAAAACCAATTAATGATCAAAGAAATATGTCGAAAATGTTTGTCGTGTTATAAGATAATAAAAATTAGCTACTAATAGTCATATATATGAAAATTTTAGTCATCATTTGAAACCAATTAATGACCAAAGAAATATGACTAAATTTTAATTGTGTCATAGGATACAATAAATTAGCTACCGACAGTCATATATATGCAAAATTTAGTCATCATTTTAATAGAGAAATTATCATTTGTAGTAGTCATTTATATTTTCTTGGTATTTTCATATTCATTATATAAATCACTGATTTAGTAGTTTCTATTCATTTCATTTAAATTTATTCATAATCATTATAAACAACTAATTTACTCATATATTCATTTTATTCGTGTTCGTCATTAATTAATATAAACTACTAATTTAGTAGTTTTAGATTGATTTTATGTGTTCATTATTAATCAACATAAATTAATTAGTATGATTTTCCGACTAAATTAAAAAAAAAATGTCATATAATGTGCATGTTTATCTAATATGATAACGCAAAGTTACATATGTTAATTACAAGACTAAATAATATCAATTGCAAAAATAATAATTTGAACCATATAAATTTTATTATATAAAATATCAAGTATTACAATATGAGTTTCCAACTTAAGATTGGTTGGACTACAATTTATACATGAAATCTTGTTTCGTCATTTCAAAACATTATCATTGTGTTGCCAATGCATTGCAAGTGAATTCATCAACTCTGAAGGCTTGACCATTAGTCTCTATGGGTGTGTCTTAGGCAAGATATTTGTTGTAAGGGTACCACTAGACAAATTCTCTTATATCTCTCATTTTTCATTTGTCACTCCAGTGTTATTGTTCTCCTCTTTCTTCAATTGCTACTTCTTACCATCAATATTGAGTTCCTCTCCTGAAAAATGAAAGAAGATACAATTCAGAGTATAAGACATGAGATGATGAATACTTGAATATAAAATAAAGTAGACTACAAAATATTTATACGACATATACCTCAACATTCTAAGTTGCATGTTAAAAATATCAGGCAATAGATAACCTGTGAAAACAACTGGAAAAAGAAAATATCACTGTAAAAAATATCGTTATTGCTTGTTCTAAAAGAGTCATGTTCCATAAATTTGAATATTATTTTGCCCATAGTAAAAGTTCCTCGCTATTATGACCTATGTTTTTAGGATTGTGAGATTGATTGAACATCATATTGGATTGTGGAGACAAAATGATTCAACTTTCCAAGATGAGTACCTTTCTTGGTTGAATGAAAGTGCTAGCTGTGAGTAGCTTCAAAACCTTAGGGAAGAAGAACACTAAGGCCTAAGAAAATATATCACCACTTGTCCACTGAAATAAGATATTTAAATCCCACAATGGCCTCTAAGAGTACATTCTGCTAGATGGATATCACACTTTGAGAGATGATTTTCTAATACAATGAGAAGTGTACATATATTTTCACAATGCCCCTTGTTATAACATGAATTTTTGTTACCTGTAGTATTCATTTTTCATTCAAGAATCACTTGAAAATATTTCAAAAAATAGATTAAAGCAGGTGGAAGAAGTGATAATGGCATATCGGAAATCACTAAAGGAACAAGTAAGAATAAAAGAATCGGCCCTAGTATAGTCCAGGATCAAATCAAATAATAATATAAATGGTTATATGTAGTCATAAAAAATATATGTGTGTGTGTGTGTGTTAGCGATGCAATTAAATCGCAATCACAAATCATAGTGGGCAGTTATAACATACCACCTCAGCTTTGGCTGATTGCAATTCTTGATAGCCAGACCCGAAACACATATATATTATGTTTAAAAGCCCCTACAAGTCCGTGATATCACATAACACTTTATATATGTGTATATGGCTATGCCTATTGCAATATGTGATGGGCCGGACCCGAAAAGCTTTATGTTACATTTTATAATTTCGACGGGTCTATCGTATCGCAAAGTGCCTTATGCATATGTCATGGTCCTGCCGAATGCGATATGCGATGGCTAGATCCGATATGGTATATATTATGTTTAGTTCTTTCGCACATCCGTTATGTCGCATATCTTTAAGTTTTGTGTTGATATATCAATTGAAGGTGCTGGCTGTGATTTGCGATATGAAGTCAACGAAGTATTAAATGGGCGGATCTGATGGATTTATGAAGTAGAATTAATTCTTTCTGAGTTCCATAATAATCAAAGGTTGCGTTGATTTCGTTGCGTAAAGGGGAAAAATCAGTGTTATAGGCAAATTCAAGGGAAGGTAATTAGTGCGGTTCAATTGTGTTTTGGCCAATTAAAGCACACTCGATACATGCATAAGCCCAGATTTATGCACAAGTCAAAGTCAAAGACTGTTTATTATGGTTAAATCAGATTAATCATTATTGAAGCATCTATAGAAGAACTTAAGAGCCGATTAACAGAGTCAAAAAGCCAACAGTGATTGTCATCTTCTATGTTCAGTTATTTTCCATTATTTTATGTTCTTTGAGATATCTTTACCCTCTGTGTAATATTTTGTAATAATTCTTGCTTCAGATAGTTAGAGAAACAATTTTAGTAGTTTGGCAGCTTCAGAGATCAACAATTGTTTCACAATGTACAAAAAGAGGAAGATTTACAGAGAAGGGGTCCTTCGAATTTTGGAGAACCTGGAGACTAAGACACTCTATTCCTGATATAGCTGTTGATTAATGAAGGAATCATAAGTTTCCATAAATTGTTGGGTATAATTTTGTAACTTATCTATTATGTGTCATCTTATGTTTTCTTCTTTCAAGTATAGTAATGAAGTTGTAGGTCTTTATTTGCTTATGTAGATAAAGTTAAAATCCCTTAAAAGAGCGCTCATGTAATTGAACTTTTCACCTTCCTTTCTAAGTTAGAGATAATGGGTTTTGTGTAAGGGAAAATATTATCTTTAACTTCTCTAAGGGTCACAGATAATACTTTCTGTGTCAAGCAACATATTGTCTATGATTTAGTTCTCATTTTCATAATTCTTCTAAGTGACGGATAGTACTAGATTCTGTGTTAAGTAGCATATGATCTTTATCTTCTCCTTCAAGCTTTCTTCATTCATCATTTATATCTAGCAACAAATGGCATCTGATATTTTCCGATCACATATGTGTTAAGGGTTAAAGACCAAGTTTTCTAGGTCCTTCATTTAAGAATACAAAAAACAATAAAGCGACAAATAAGTGACAACAAACAATAATCATCAATGTCTTAAGCAAAATTTCTCCACAGCTAGGAAAATGGTTTCTTAAGGTATAACATTAATTGGCACTGTTGCCAGGGAAAGAAGACACGAACACTTTTCTCTGGGTTTTCAATATTTTCCTCTAGTTGTTCAATGAGGAGGAAATATTTGGTTGTTTTAAATCAAAGCAATAACTCTGGCTCCAAAACGACCCCATACAAGATCAAATACTTCACAAAAAAAGGTTCAAGCTCTTCTAGATCCTAAAAGGTTAGTTTCTAAGAGGGTTGGAAGGTCGAAGATGCCAATTACATCAATTCCTACATTGTCTGCATCAGGCAGCAATTCACTTGAATATTCATATGATAAAGAGTCATCTTTTTCATCATCTGGATTTTAGGAACCTAACTGTCAAGAGAAATCTTTAGAATCTGTTACTTTTCATTTATTTGCTATAGTTATTCAACCTAAACCAATAGCCACATTACCACCTCTACATATTTCATTTACCTCTCAGTCAGGTTCCACATCTGTTGGTAAAAGAATCATGTAGTAGTATTTTGTAATTTTACAAAAATCCTAAATGTTGAACATTTAGATGTTATTCTAAGACTTTCTATTTATCCCTTGGATGGAGAAGCAAGGAAATTATTTAAATTACTTCCTAAAAATTATATTCCTTCTTGGGAAGATATGGAACGTTTATTCATCAAGAAAAGGGGGGAAAAAGAGACCATGGGTATTCTTTAATAGAGTTTAATGCCATAAAGAACAAGTCTAATGAAACTGTGGTCAAATTTGTCAAAAGGTTTTGTATAATAGTCTTCCAGTAGAGATTAAGCCTCCTCCTACTTGTGCAAAAATAACTTTTGCAGGGGCTTTCGAATCAAATTTTCGATTCACATTAAGGAAAAGAAGATCTCCAACCCTTGATCAGATCGAAATAGATGCATTAGAGATAGAAGCAAATCTAGTAGCTGCAGGAAAAGCACCAGAGACATGACCTAACCGAGACAAGGGAAAAGCAAAAATGGAATCCTCTCAAAGTCAAACATTGGAGGATACTGATGAGCCCCAAAAATGGGTAATTACATGGGCTCATTTAGCCTCCTAATTCGACTTAATCAACCATTCTCATTAGTTTATTGCATGATTTTTATTATATTTATGCTAATAGAGTGAATTGGGTCAGTCATTATGCCAACAAGTCTAATGTGTGCTTTATGCAGATTTTTGGTCAATTTTGAGACAAAATCAAAGGTTTAAATGAGCACTTAGAAGCCAAATTCGTGGAGAGGATTTGTAGGAAGGTGTGCCCTTCATTTATGAGCCTTTTCCTCGAATTCTCCATCAAAAACTCGTATCACAAGGGGCAGCCAAGGAAGTCAAGTAGGACTGCTGTTAACTGCAAGTTTTGGCAGCTGAGTCCCTAAAGTTTGGGAGGATTGTTGGAGTCCTCAATTTGTATAAATAAGAAGGCTTAGGGCCTCATTTCGGTTAGTCTGTTGTTAGTCGGTTTTAAGTTTGGGGTTAGTCAGATTTTAGATAAATTGTAGTTAGATGTTAGTCAGTAGGTTAGCACTTTAGTGCAACCCTCTATCAGCATATTTTCGAGCTTTTTCTTGTAGACAATTATTGGGATGTAACTATTATTTTTTGATCAATAAAGATGAATCCATCTTTGCACCAGCTCTAATATTTCTTAGGAGGTTGTAGCTCTTGGGGTTGGGCCCAAACCAAGTGCCCAATACCTCCTTTGTGTACTTTTATGTGTCTTTGCTGCATTCTTAGAATAAAATCTGTTATTTAGGTTAAAATCGTGTTTTGTTACTTAGGTTTCTTTTGATGATTAAAATAGCTTTTCATGATTCAAGTTGATTTGATAGTTTGAGTACAAAAAATATCTTCTCAAAAGGCCATCAAGCAACCCTTGATCTCACCTCTTCCTCCTTGGGACCATGAGTTGAGACCAAGGCATACTTGCTGCCACAAAAACATTGTTTTGCTTTTCAATGTAATTGCAAGTGTTGGATTTTTAGATGGAAAAGTTGATACCAGTTATGCTTGCATATTTAGATCTATTCTTGCTTAGGTTTCCATAATTGTCTTGCATGATTTACTGTCCACAACTTGCTATTCATCATGATTCTGGTTCTAGGTCAGATTAGGTCACAGTAGATAGATCTCTGATTTTTTTAGTCTTTCTTTGATTATTTTTGAGCGATTGTGTACAGATCACCTGTAATCCATCCATGCCTACCCTTCCTCCATCATAAAACCTTCTCCAACCCCTAATCCAAGATTCCTTCCCTTCATTTGCACATTTTCCCACTTTGCCCTAATTTCTACATTCTTGTGCATCATTGCTCCCTCCATCCTTGAACAAATAAAATCACCTTAGTCATTCCTTAGCCTCATTTACCAGGTCCTAGACCCCTTAACATCCTTACCTACCCTTCATTTCAACTTTCCCAATGTCTTTCCACCATCAACCCTCCAAAATCCTCTTTCAGATATTCCTGTAAAACATCTTGTAGAACCCTTGCAGACTTCCTGTAGAAGTTCATGTGAACGGTTTTTCGAGATCCAATCACTGTGAAACTCTCTGGAAGGGTATTAGGGACCCCTTAGGCCCTCTTCACACCCTCTTTGAACCTCCATTCCCACTTCTCCACCTTTCTTCCACCATTAGCCCTTCAAAATTCCCTTTTAGAAGATCCTGTAGAAGCTACAGAACATCCTGTAAAACCCCTACAGACTTCCTATAGAAGTTCACAAAAGTGATTTCTTGAGATCCAAACACTGTGAAACTCTCTGGAAGGGTGCTAGGTGTTAGCGCTTGAGATTTCACCTCAGGCTGAGAAAGGCAAACCTTCAAGGCAACATCAAACCATTTCACCTCGTAGCTAGCCCTACGGGGTATGAGAAGGCTCTCTCCGGTCAATCTCGTTAAAATTTCAATGGGAAGAGATGA
>APFE031136631.1:0-45863 GCA_000404065.3 Pinus taeda | reverse complement strand
GATGATCAAGTTGCAGACATCTTTACAAAGGCTCTCACAAAGGCGAAGTTTACTAAACTTCGATTTATGGTTGGAGTTCAGAAAGTTGTCACTAAGGGGGGATAGGCTCTAGTGCCTCATTTCTTCTCCTATTGTGTCATATTTGTAAATCCTTCAATCCTATCCCAAGTTGTTCTTAAGGGGGGATGTTAGGATATTCCGACACATAGGAAATAGTTAAGTATAACTTGGTCTAGTGTAGAGTTAAGTAGAGTGTGTTTCTTTACTATGTACTTTTGTAACTTACAATCCGACGGTCATTATATGTAGTGATCCGACGGTTCATTCTCTCCTCGGTATTACCGACACTTGATCCGTGGCTTAACACCCGATTGGTCCATGATCTCTATTTAAAGAGCATGGAGAGTCATTTGTAGGTTAAGTGTTCATGAGAGAAGCTTATGTAAAATTTCATTCTTTTATTAATAAATTGCTTGAAGTGGCCGCGTTGGCTCAGGTCGTGGACTGTTTCCCTCTTTGAGGGTTTTAACAACGTCAAAAATACTAGTGTATTGATCTATGATCTATTTGTGAGCGGTGTCCTTTGGTGTTCTGTCTGAGGAAATTACCTTGTAAATTCCTACAGGATATCCTCATTAATTAATGGAAAAGCTGTTGATTTTTTCAAAGCCACGAGAGGGCTCAAGCAAGGGCGCCCTCTCTCACCTCTTTTATTTGTTCTTCAAGCCTCTGTTCTCAGTTTTTACCTAGACAAAAAAGAGAAAATTAGGATATTGCTAGACTCTGTATTACAAGGGGTGTGAAAACCGTTAATCATGCCCTATTCGTGGATGACTCGCTGCTATTGGGAGCAGCTTCTAGGATTATTGCCTCCAGATTTAAAAAAGCTTTGGATGAGTTTTGTTTCGTATCAGGAAGTAGTTTAAACAAAGGAAAATGCCATTTCTATTGTTGGAACACCAATTCCAGCTTGCTCAACTCCATTTCGAGAACCTTTGGTTTTGCAGCATCCTCTAATTGGACTTCCTTCAAGTTTGTGCCTCCCAATTTTTCTCAAAAAAGCTTACAACAGAGATTGGCTCCCGCAATTGGAGAAATTCAAGAACAAGTTGCTTGCCTAGGGTTATCCCTGGCTTAACATTGCTGGTAAGTATGTCCTTATTAAATATGTTCTTTCCAGTCTTCCCTTGTTTCAGTTTTCTGTCCTTCTTGCTCCAACTCGCATTCTCAGAAAAATGGAGCAGACCATGCAAAAATTCTTTTGGAAGGGGGGCAAGCAGAATGAGAAAAATATTCTGCTATTCAACTGGGAATGTATCTCCAAACTGCTATTGGAATGAGGCTTGGATTTCAAGCATCTTGGCTACCATAATGTAGCAATGGGAGCTAAATTAATGTGGAGAATTATTGCCCCTAAACCTGGCTCGGCGCAATTATCTCTCTGGATAAAATACATCAAAAGCCAGTGTTCGCGTTGGTTATATCACCCTAAGAAGCATTCAAATACACCCTTCGTGAAGCTTTGCAGCAAAGCTTGCTCTCTCGTCAAAGATCATGCCTTCTGGGTTCCTAGCAATGGAAAAAGGATCAACCTCTGGACAGATAAAATTTTCAATAACGAGCCTCTGGAAGACTGTTGTTCACTCCAAACGCTACGCAAATGGATGAATGAGGCTGGAATGCGAACTTTGTGGGACATTTCAGCTTGGTAGATCTCACGCTGCGCTGGCTAGAATCTCCAAACACCCCTAGAACTTTCTATGGAGCGTGAGATTTTGATTTCCAAGCTCCATGGCTTGTCTCATTCTCTAGTGCGAAAAAGGGGCACAAGAGGATGGGGTACGCAGATTGGCAGATACTTTATTGCTCAAGGTTATGCCAAGCTATGTGAGCATCCCCATGTGGCCACAAACCTTAAGCCTTGGAAAGGGATATGGCATTATCCCACCTTGCCTAAAATCGACTTCCTCAGCTAGATGTTATGTCATTGCAAAATCTTGATAGATGATAATCTCTAGAAATGTTGTTTTCACAGTCCTTCAAGTTGTAGCCTTTGTAAGGTAAACCAGGAAAGCGTAGTCCATCTGATGCTTGATTGCACCTTTAATTTGCAGATTTGGACAGAATTGTTGGGAACTCTGAGTTTTATCATCGTGTTGCCTTCCTCCATCCCCGATATTTTTACTAAATAGCTGCAAAGGTATCCCGGGACTCCCCAAAAAAAAAAAATTATCAGAGCTGCTTGGACTGTGCTCCCTAAAATAATCTGTTGGCAGGTTTGGCTTGAGAGTAATAAAAGGATTTTTAGAAGCTATGAACAGGAGGCCAAGCTTGTGGCAGGTTAAGATTAAGAGCCATCTTAAAGAGAGTCTGAGAGATATTAAAGATGACTTAAATCTCAGCCAGCAAGATATAAATTGGGGCTCCTTTCTTGAACTCCAGTTCCAAAATAGTGCAAACAGTTTCTCCCTCCTCAAAGATTGACAAATAAGACTTTCAGCAAATGACTTCAAGGACTCGGCCTCAAATCAGCAGAGGTTCCCCCTCTTTTTTGATGGGGCTGCAAAGGCTAATCCTGGAAGCACTGAAGCTGGAGGCGTCATTTTGAATCCAGATGGCATAAGGATACACAGCTTCGCCTGGGGCATGGGCATAGCTTCTAATATTCAAACTGAGGCTTTGGCCCTTTACCAAGGACTCAAGATTACGAAAATGCTGAACATCAGGGAGGCAAATGTAATTGGGGACTCCCAGCTAATAATTAACATTATGGTGACTCATTCTAAGCCAACAGATCTAAGGCTTGCAAGGCTGATTTTTAGAGATTTTAGAGACTCTTTCCAGAAGTTGAATTTTTATCATGTGTTGAGAGCTAATAATAAGGAGGCGGACATTGAAGCCAACAAAGTAACCTTCCTTACCACTGGAGCCTTACTCAGAGGAGGACAAGAATCATGGGAACCGATTCAGAAACATATTACATAGTAGCAGGCAAAAAGAAATGTGAGCTAAGCATAAACGGAATGGCCTTGCATGGTTGTGCAAGACTTGTGGAATTAGAGTCACCTTTTGTAATCCGTTTTTTGACATTAACACCAAGTATCTAATATATCCTCCATACATTTTTATAAAAAAAAACAAAAAAACAAAAAATGAGATAACCTGTAAAGTATCTCCTAGGATGAGGATGAATGAACTGGGAAATGGCTTCACTTCCAACCAGTTTCCAGCCTTGTTTAAAACTTTGAAGACCCCCCACCTCATCTTCACGCGGTATGGTAATGCTAGATCCATCTGTATGAGCCGGAAAAGTAATCGACCCGGAGACTTCATCAGATGATACTTCGTAATTATTCATGCGGAGCCAAAGCGTTTCCAGCCTTGTTTAAAACTTGAAGACCCCCACCTCATCTTCACGCAGTATGAATATGCTAGTTCCATCTGTATGAGCCGGAAAAGTAATCGACCCGGAGGCTTTATCAGATGATACTTCATAATTATTCATGCGGAGACAAAGCTTACAGTGCTTGAAGTGTGAAGGGTAGTAATTGCTCACTCCCAAAGTGGCTAGAGTAATCTTGTGTATTCCATCAGACAACTCTTTCATGCCCTCGAAATACTCTCGCATGACTTCGCTGCCATTATTAAATATATATAGCAGTTGTGTAAATGTGTTAGAAAACCTGCACAGATGAATCTAGCTAGTAAAGGATGAACACACAGCTTTGCAGAGCAAAAACATTAAAAGAAAATCGAAAGAAGAAAAGAATGATTCATTAGAAAATACGTTACAATGTTCATGATATAGCATTACTGGGTGAAGATCCCAAGGTAATGAACTATAGTGGTGATCAATGAGAAGACTCAACACCTACAACAAGTTCCGGAGATAACTAGTCAGTTGCGGAGTTAAGAAGGAGCAAATCAAGGAGTAAATCATGCAAAAGGAATCTTGCATGCAATCCCATGCTCTAACTAAGAGTCCGCATGTAGATGTGTAGTAGTTGCATGTAGTTGCATGCTATAACTGAGAGTCTGCATGTAGGTGTAGTAGTTCCAACAGTTTCTGCACAATCAAAGTATTCCAGGGTTTTTTCAGGGTGGTGAATCCAAATATACAGTTAAAAAACCATTTTAATTGCAACAAATAAAGATTTAACCTCAATTTCTTCGGCCAGATTCCGTCACAGGAATCTCAAAAAAATCAGACAACTCCCTTTGAAAACAACCTATGGGAATATGGACGTATTTTATTCATATTTAAGAATATTGTTGGATATTCTTGTAGTTAACTTTATACATATTTTTTAGAATATCGATTACATTCGGATAATTTTCGCATGAGTGATTATCTATGTTTACTACTCTAAATCATGGGTAAAAATGTCCCGTCGTGTACCATGAAAGAGAAATATTTACATATCTAAGTTATCCATATTGATTGCAACGAGCTCTGTTATTTTCTAAAGGGGGGATGACCCTATAGGTTCAAATGGACACAGAAACATCGCTCCTGATAAAAGAAATAAAATGAGGAAAGAGCTTTATTTCATATATACAGCATGCGTATCTTACAACATATTCTCATTTGAAAAGTTAACTACACAATACTTTGTATAGAGTCACATAATACACCATAGCCATCGCGTGCATATGTTGTATACAATGGCCTATTACAGAAGTGAACTGCAGATTTTGCTTTCCGAATATTAGAAAGCGTTTCAATGAACTTGTCAGCTTTTGCCATTCAGTGCCTCAATCTAGGTGGATTATCGTGACCAATTCCTGGGCTGTGACCTAACGGTTCAGAGCGCAGAACGGATTTTTCCACTTCATGTTGAGAAACATTCAATTTTAGAGAAGGAAGGATTGTTTGATGATGTTCATCAGAACGTTGATCTGAATCCCTCGTCTTCGAAGATGCATTGGACATGAACTTAGTCTGTGAATCAGGATGCTTTTCAAGATTCACTCTTCTGTTCAAACAGTTGTTTAGCATCAGGACAGCCATCTCAGGAGACCATTTCTCCACTGGAGTAGCTTTAACCTAAGAATTGGTATTGAGAGAGAATGGCTTGAAGCCGAAAATCCGATCAGCCTCACATAACGGTGCTGCAAGCAACATTAAAATAATCATGGAGTTCTTCATCGTTCAAGTAATTTAAGGCAACTTTTCTATATAGACCCAACGCTATTACACAATAAACGCAAAAGCACACACTAATGTATTGTCAATAGATAATACAATACTATGACGAATAGAAGAGAAGAGACTACACTGAGATGCGTCTCTGCAAAGAGGTACAGAGCAATAGACGAGAATGGAGTGGTGAAATGCTTACGACTTGCCATCGTATTTATATGTTAGCTCTAAAGTCCACTCTACGAAAAATAAGTTTCAAAGAGGAATTATTTAATAAGTTTCAATGATAGCCCTACTTTGAATGTTTGAATCTGACTGACTCCTGTAATAACGGAATGGCCACAAGAACTTAAAATAATAGGGCTTACAGCAGGCCGAACATATCTCGTAAGTGTTGCGATGGGTTTCTTAATTCCCAGATTCTTGGCATGCATTCAGTTGCAATGCTAAAATGTCATACTTAATTCCCAGATTCTTGGCATGCATTCAGTTGCAAAGCCAAAATATTATCTTGCGCTTACTTTACATCCACCATTTCTTGCTTTCTAAATTTCATCATGACAAGGGCTGGCCTCGCGCCACCTTTCGACCACGTAGACTAAAAGAAAATTGTTTAACGACGAGATTTTAATAAAATTATTCATTTCGAGAACTCAGAGTGGAAAATTTGCTTTTCTGACCAACTTCCACTTGATTCCATCGGTGGGACAGCATCTCAAAGTTTTCTCCTTTTGCTTTTAGTTTTTTGTTAAACCGCGAACCCAGCAATTAATGGCAGACAACCTACACAGGAACCGCACCCAGCCACATGACAGAGGAATCTTATTTGTACCCAGCCTTCAACTCCTACAAGGAAAAGGGAAGATCCAATTTCAAATTTGATTGTCAGATATGCGTGTAGATGGTCCTTAGGGGAAGCAGAGAACATATAACGAACTGTCCAGAATTTTCATTAAAAGAGCGAGTTATGTCAATGTTATGCAATGTAAGCGGGATCTGAGTACAAATTGAGCGAATGCAAAGTAAAGCAGGAGCTTGTTAAGTAACTTTTGGCTGGGAGGGTTTTTCTTTTTATGGCGCAGAGTAAATCGCGCGAAGAAAAACACTCGTTGAGGAAGGAGATACCCCTATAAACCTCCACGCGCTAACTCGATATACTATAACGTACATATATAGAAAAAGGAAAATTTGAAAACTATATTTTAGTATTTTGTCCTAACATTTTCCGAAAAGAAGTGTTATTTATTTATTGATTTATATAAAATTAAATAAACAAAGTGTTATTTATTTATTGGTTTATATAAAATTAAATAAACAATTTACTGATTTTAATAGTAAATTATATACATTTTTATTGATTATTTTGTCCTATTTTATATATAATTTTTCAATTTAGAATAGTTTTTTTTCAACTTAGAATAGTTTTTTATACTATTATATAGAGGTATAATATTTGAATTCTTAAAAGTACTCCAAAAAACTATTAGCATCTTTATATATAGAAATAGGGAAAAAGTTTTGAAAGCATATTCCAAAAAACCATGGAATCATTGGTAAATATTCTTATTTTTTAAATAATGTAAAATTATGGATTAAATACTTATGAAACTATAATTTGATTCTTTATTTTTTTAATATAAATATGGAATGATTATATATTTTAAATTAATATAATGAATGCAAGGGCTAAGGAATTTTTTTTTAAGTTATTTCCTTAATTTAGTTTTAAAAAAATTGTGGGACATTTTAAGGTAGAGGTAGCGATTGAATGTGTGGTTGAGTGAAATAGATTAAAAGGGTGAGGTAACATTATATACACCACTATCTTATTCTTCTTCTTCTTTTTTCAACCCATAAAATGTTGAAGAGTGACTAAAAAGGTTTGTGTTAAAGAAATCTTTATCTTATGGTAAGAGGTTCAAATACAAAATATGTAAGTGGATAATGAGTTGGAGTGACATAAACACAATAAGATCACAATTGATTTTAATGACTTTCTATTAAGGCACTTCTTTTATGGAAAAAAAGACCACATTAAAGACTGGTACGTCCTAGTATAGATGAGTGATTTTAACCATTCATTGTAACTACTTGAATGATAATTAAACCAATTCATATTTCAATTTTATATGCTAACTTATTTATCATATATTGTGTTGGGGTTTGTTGTTTCATTAAGACCTACACACATTAGTAAATCACCAAAAAGAATTACCATTACCTCAAAGAAAATTACCATTACTTTCCTTAAGCAATTATGAAAGTTGTGGAAGTTACTCCATTGAATTTGTGCCAAGGTTTTGATATCATATTGGAGTTGTCCATTACACCAAAACTAGAAGACATTAGTAAAATTCCAAACCCTTTCCCTTACCTTCAGTAGGAAACTACGTCCATGTTCTGAGGGGGGAAATTAATCCATGTAATCAATTCCCAAAAGTGTGACAATTAATCAAAAAAATTGAGGAAAGACATATGATCAACTTTACTAACAACTCAATTACTTGTACTCTGAGGAAAGACTATTTCCATTTCACACATTTATTTTTTTCTATAAGTGAAAGAAGTTATGCTTGATGTTTAAATGAGACCTATCTTCCAGAATCGGATATAATGCTCTATATTAGTAATGATCCAGGTATATCTTTGCTATCATACCTCTATTCAATGCTCCATGCCATGCCATATATACATATGCTATAGATGAATTTACCATCATACCTCTATCCAATGTTCCATGCCATATATACATATGCTATAGATGAATTATCCATCATACCTTTATCCAATTGTCCATGCCATATATACATATGATATAAATGATAACCATTAGAATAGGTGAGAGATTAATATGCATCTACTAGATGTTCATGTCACCATCTATGTTGTTATAATGGGATAGACGAGAACACATATCATAATGTGATTTCAATTTTTTTTTAAACTATTCCACAACATTTGCTAAACGATCATGAGATTATGAGATATAGATAATTTGAAGGTGATAAAATCATTTATGTGCTACTTTCATTTTGTAAGAAATGGATGGACAAATTATTAGGACATTGATTTTTAAACAACTCTAACTCTAGAGTTTTATATGCATATAGCAGAAAAGAGAAACAAAAGGAAATTTGTCTCTAGAATATCCAAATCCATCGCAGAGACCAGTCAAAACCATTCCACCGCTAAAAACAAATCCGTAGAACAGGAAGCTTGAGGAAGCGCGGCCCAAACTTCTCCAAATCAGGCCACAAAAACGGTTGTCATCCCCCTCAGATGATTCCGAACCTCTTAAACAAGGTCTCGGAGGGTGAATACACAGTCAATTCAACAACGTTTAATCGATGGAGGGTGGTATAACAGGGAGATACACAGTCAATCTGGATGTTAACCAAGCAACAAGGAGGAGCCGTCAAACGCCATTGATCCCATCACGATTTCAGTCAAACATACGAAATGCAGTAAAGTGCAATACCAGTTCACCGAAAAACGTTTGTCTGCCTTTCGCAGAGGACAAAGGCGTTGAGGCAATGAAACATAATGCAGAGGACAAAGATCAGTCAGAATAGTGCTCAGGTCAGAATGACAGAGGACAGCGCTCAGTGGACAGTGCTCAGACCAACATACAGCCCATAGTAGCAAAAATGAAGGGAGTTACAACTATTTTGAGAACTAGCTCTGATACCATGTCAGACCAGGCAGTAACTCCAATAGGCAGTAAAACTGATTCGATTTATTTCATTAGGTATGTTATTGTTATATAAAAAAGGGTGTGACTACTCAGCTCATCTCCTAATGACTGTTCACATTCCTAATTTAACTATTTACATAAATTCACCCAATCGTGAGGATTAGGTATCAACAGATTTTAATGGTTAAGGCACAATAATTACCATTAATCATTTTTGTCGGGGCCTCCATTTTTGTTGTAATCATTAACAAAGTGATTTCAGGAAAGGAGCTGCAACCACGTTTTCGAAAGGAGAAGACCGAGAGGGGCCGCCAAAGACATATCTTTCCCTTAATGAGCTTGATAGGGATGGACTCCCACGCTAGTATTTCTCTAAGATGCCCTGCATCAAAAGACCCAGGAGAGTGTTGTACCCCAAGCTCATCATCAAATATACACATAATGAGATTTTTTTATGAAGCTGTCATTGTAAATCGTATTCAAATACTTGTAGGGATAAACCATAAACACCCCAAGGTTTCTTTGTAGCTTTTAGAGCCTTCATTATAAGCTATCTCCACTCACACCAATGCTTTAAGACTTATGTTAGGATTTAAGTGAGTTGAAAATCTTGGAGAATCCCCTAAATCCATAGTAAGGAGGATTTATTTGAGAAGCCAGTCATCTCTTCAATTAGTAATCAGAAAACATAGGGTCCCATATTAAAGGGTGGAGATTATGCAATGTGGTAAATTGGGATCAAGATATTTTTGATAAATTTGTGTTGCCAGGAAGTAATAGTCACAAAATACAAAGAAACTAAAGCTACATACTTAGAAACAAATAAAAATTCCAACCAAAATTCTTCAGTAGAGATAAAAGCAAAGGACGAGAGAGCACTCTCGAATCTAGACAATGGAGTTGAAGAAACCATATTCCCCAAGATTGTAGCATCAACCAATGCTCATCAAGCTTGGAAAATATCTGAAAAGGCATATGAAGGAACAAATAAGGTCAAGAATGTAAAGCTCCAGGTCCTCACGAAGAACTTCAAACATTTTCAAATGATACATACTAATGTAGTAGATCAATTTATGATTCAAGTCATGGAGGTAGAAAATAAGCTTAAAACTCATGGAGAGGATGTCATCGATTAAAAGGCGGTTGAGAAAATTCTCAGATGTCTGTCGTATTCATTTGACATGATTGTGATAGATGTAAAATAAAGTAAAGATATGGTCTAGTTTTCAATTGAACAATCGGTATAATCAATGTTACATCATGAGTCAATAATTAAATGTAGAAATGAATCATTAGAAAATTCCTTTGAAAATCCAATGACAATTAGTAGAGGAAGAGGTAGAGACAAAAAAAGTAGAGGAAGAAGAGGAAGAAGGTATACAAAGAATGAAAAAAGTTCATCAAGTCAACTTGAATAGCGATGGGATTACCCTTAGAAAAATGAGGAAGAAAGCGAATGTAGTAAGAAACCAAAAGATTTAAACAAAGGTAGTGCATTTGTTTCAAGAATTAGTGAAGATACAACATATTACATGATACTTTGTTGTTCGATAGCATAATAAAAAACAAATGAAGATATTTGGTTACTAGACAGTGGGTACAATAACAATATGACATGTAATAAACACAGTTTTGATGAAACAATTAAATGTCATAATAATTTGGGTGACGATTATCTTGTTAATTCCTTACGAAAACATATTGTAACAATTGTAAAAAAGAATAATGAAATAAAGTACATTCATGATGTCTATTATTTACAAATTCCGGAACACAATGTATTAGGTGAACATAAAATGACTAAAAATGTTATAAGAAATAAGTTTAAATTTCCTACCTACATATTTATTGAAAATCCACCTAGCGAAATAGTCATAGAAAGAATCCAAATGGCCAAAAAAAGGATATTTCCTCTAATCATAAGAAATGTCAAGCAATCATTATCATATGGTCAGTTTGTAACAAGTTCTACTAAAACTTATTTATGGTGTCTTAGATATGGCCATTTAGCTTCTCATTATCATGATAATTTTCAAAGGAAGTCTATCATGGTCATAGGTCTAATTGTTATAGGTGTCCATCATAATCCATATGAATGTTCTATACTTTCCAAAAACCAAAAAAACAATTTTCTAAATGATGCTAACCATAAAGCATAAATTCCACGAAGCTAGTACACATACACCTTTGTGGTCTAATGAAAACCTAATAATAGGAGGAAGTTTCTACTTTATAACAATTATTGGTGATTTCAATAGAATGGAATGGGTCTTATTTATCAAAAAAATTATCATAGATATGAAAAATTCAAGCAATTCAAAGCCATTGCAAAGAAGCAAAGTGAGAAGAAAATTAAAGTCTTAACATTACATGCAGGAGGTGAATACCGCTCTAGAGAATCTGTAGCATATTGCGTCGATCAAGGTATCAAAATAAAAATCACAAAAAGGTACACTCCCCAACAAAATTAGGTACCAGAAAGGAAAAATAAAACCATCATGAATATGTATAGAAGCATGTTGAAGGTAAAATGTTTTCCAAATGAGTTTTGTGAAGGAGCTCTAACATGTAGAATTTATACTTTGAATAGATCGTCAACCAAAAAAATCAAAGGAAGAGTACCCTTAGAAGCATGGAGTGGTATGAAGACAAGTGTATCACAAATGATAATCTTTAGTTGTGTAGCCTATGGACGTGTTGTAGAAGAAATTAGAATTAAATTGGGTGAGAAAAGTGAAAAAATCATACTTTTTGGTTATATTTAAGAATCCAAGTCTTATAAATTATACAATTTTGTCATCAAGGAAGAAATTATTTCAAGCGAATTTTTTTTTTTTTTTTTAATCAAGCATGGAATGATAAAAATAATAAAAAAAATACAAATCAAGTTTATTTGCAGGCACAAAAACCAAGTGAAGAAACATAAGTGGAACACCGAGTAAAAATACTTCTTGAGAAGGTTTGATATCTTTACTTCTGCAATTAACTACAATCTATCAATGTTTTTGACAATTAAAGCACTTTCCAACTCCTAAAAGTGAAAATGATATTATGTTATGTAAAAATTAGTTAGTTGTAGTTATTAGGCAAGAGGGCATGATTAAAGATCATGCCCGTTCACCAAGAGGCACCTAAGGCGGTATATAGCCAGGCCTCTCACAAAAATGTAATCATCATCAAATTATTAATAAAATATTTATGTAATTTTGTTTATTACTGAAGCCTTTATACTTTGTTTGGTATCAGAGCTTCGTTGTGATCCTTCATTGCATGTGCTAACTGTTGTCTGAGTCCTTGAGTCCCTGCTGTGTTTCCCCGCTTTCCAAATACCACATTCCGCCCCACCCATTGCCCGCATTCCCAATCCTTCATCCCTTTGTCACTTTACATGCCCCTTCTGTCGCCATCTCATAGTCGTCCCTTCCACTGTCTCCATTTTCGTTGACCATCCGATACCCCCTATCCTGTCATCGTAACTCCCATCTTGTGACCTTGCATGTAAAGCCTTCGGGATTGTGTGACGCGGTTGGGTGCCGGGCGACCCAGCTGCGCACACGGGCGCGTGTTGTTTGTGCGATGGGCGGTCGTGCACGACGGTGCAACACGGCAGGGCGACCGGTTATGCGACAAAATAGAGGACTTGTGATGAACGAACAACAAAGGACTTGCGAACGATGAACGACAAGTGTGAGATTTGTGATGGCTTATACCCGCAGTTGGGAGCATGTGCAATGGAGTAAGGCTGACCTACGATGGAGTGGAGGCCGACTCATCGGAGGTGCTCATGAGGGGTGCGTATGGCGTTTGTGGGGTGGTTGGCTGTGCAACCCACCCACACGCTATGGTGCATATACATATGCGATGCAATGGGAGCATTCAAACATCAATTCGAATGACATCATACAGTCTTCGCTCAAGGAGAAGTGCGCTGTCTTGTGTGCAGAAATAGAGAGGCATAGTGCATAGCTCATACACTCTCTATTGTCTTGGTCGCACAGTTTGGAAACGCACTTGGCGAATGGGTGAAGTCGTTGGGCAAAGTGTGCCTGAGTGATCGTGCAGAGGTGCCGTTTGTGCCGAGACTTAACGAGGGTGTCTTGGTGGCTCGGGTGAGCGCCCGCCCATCATGCAAGGGTGCACAGAGGTGAAACGAAGAAGGCAACCGAGATTGCCTTGATTGTAAAATTGGCTAAGTATGGGACTTGGTCTTGCCAAGCATACTTGTATATTGTAAACTGGTATTCTTAATATATTGTTGGGCGGACTCATTGTTCAGGGAGTTGTCCCTCCCTTTATACTGTCCAATTGTGTTCTCGTTTATAATTGCTGTTGATAATGAATAAGTATGGGTGTTCATTGGTATAAAGGATAACTTAATTATACTTGGTTGAGAATCACAAGCTAAGTAGGAGTAAGTGGATAGGCGTAGTCCATGTGCACAAGTATTGTTAAAAAGAAAGTGTTCGGTGGTGTCGCACCTTGCCGGCATGGTTGAAAGACCACCGCTACCATTGGTGGGCGTGACAGTTGGTATCATAGCAGGCTAATGACCGAGTTGATGAAGTGTTGAAGCATTGAAGCTCATACACAACTTGACAGTTGGTATCAGAGCAGGTGAAGCTTGTGAAGAAGTGACTGTGGTGAAAGGTACTTGCAGAGGAAAGAGGTTGGTGAAACACTTCCTAATAAGTGTTGCATCAAGGACTTGGGTTGCATGTGAAGCTGTTGTATGGTTGAGACTAGATTGCAAAGAAGGAAGAGGCTATTAGAAATGGCTGAATCTCAGGCTGGGTCTAGTGTGCAGGATGCTACTATAACGCTTATGGCGAAAGTGTTGGTAAGCATGGAGGCCATGGAGAAATCTTGGGAGAAGAAGATGGACTTGTTCACTAAGGGACAAGAGGCCACTATGAAAGAGCTCGATGAACTCCAAACACAACATGAGTACATTGATCTTATGTGTACACAACTTGAAGTAAGGGTCAAAGAGGTTGAAGAAGCAACGGACCAGGGTCTTGCAGAGATCATGGACTTGAAGTAATCTCTTGATGAAGCCAGAGATGAGATCGTGGTGTTGAAGAAGGCCATGAGTCATGGTTCAGGTGGAGGAGTGCCTCATGTCAAAATCAAGGAACCGGAATCTTTTGATGGTACAAGGAGTGCAAAGACTCTTGGCAACTTTTTATGGGACATGGAGCAATACTTGGAATGGTTGGGTCTATCTGATGATGAGACAAAGGTCAAGGTAGCTGCTCAGTTTCTAACAAAGGATGCTAAGATGTGGTGGTGAAGGAGGATGGACTAGATTGCTAGTGGCAGTGCTAGTGACATCACTTTGTGGGATGAGATGAAAGGAGCTTTGCAGGCCCATTTCAGTCATCAAGATGAAACATGGGAAGCAAGGATGAAGATAAAATTCATAAAGTAGACAGGGAACCTTCAGACATATCAGCAGGAGTTTGCAAGTGCGGTCCTAGAACTTCCTGACATGGCGGAGAGGGACAAGGTGTTCAATTTCATTATTGGGTTGAAGCCTTGGGCACGTATTGAAATGAAGAGATAGAGGATTAGAACACTTGAGGAGGCTTTTGCTGCTGTGGACAGGTTGGTGGAGCATTATGATGACACTTCTGATGATAGGAAGAAGAAGTTCGACAAGCCGAAAGATAAGAAGAAAGATGATGCTTTGAAATCGGATGACAATTCGAAGATGAAGAAAGTCTTGAAGTGTTGGATATGTGCTGGACCACATACGGTGAAGAATTGTCCTTCTAAACCAAAAGTGGCTGCGATTACACAAACTAATGTGAAGGATGAAGGTGCTTCTGTGGGGATGATGTAGATACTTGGTGCTGTTGCTGCTACAGAGGTGATCTCTCGAAAGGATCCTGACAGGAACAAGTTGGAGTATGTTCGGATGAATGTTGGAGATGCTGATGTGCTCACTATGGTGGATACTGGGGCTTCTCACAACTTCATGGGAGAAGATACTGCGAGAAGGATTGGGCTGAAATTTGTACCTCTCAAGGCACAAATGAAGATAGTGAATTCTCCTCTGGATGAAGTTCTTGGTGTAGCTGAAAAGGTGGACACAACACTTGGTGAATGGACAGGGATGGTTGACTTCACTATAGTGCGGATAGATGACTATCAGGCTATGCTGGGGATGGAATTCATGAAGCAATTTGATGCTATGATTGTTCCAGATTTGAAGAAGCTATACATTTACGATGGAAGGGAAGATGTACCCATTGGTGTGCCTACCATTGGAGTAACAAGGCTTGATTGTAAGTTGGCAGTGATGTAAGTGGAGGATGAGAAGCGAATGGGTGACATGAGTAAGTGGTTGTCCATGGTTGAGACAAAGCTTACCGAGCAGTCATTGGTCATCAAGACACTTTCAGATAGCATCTTGGATTTGTCAAGAAGGCTAGAAGTGGTCGAAGATGATGATGATGATGGTGAGGCATATGTGAGGCCGGATGTCCGAGAGGAGGATCGGGTCACTTATCTACAAAGGATGGAGATTGAGGATCCTGATAGATGGATCGAGATTATTAGTGAGGGTGAGCCTTCAAGCTCTACTCCCTCCACATCTTCTTAGATGGACAAGAAGATGGGGATCATTGTTAGCTGCTCATGGTAGTGAGTCCTTAAAGCAGGTTGAGCAGGTATGATGGTGCAGGGATGGCTTGGCATCAAGCATCATGACATGTTGGAGATGAGATGAGGGCTACTTCATGGACCTGGGCATGGTTTATTCTTGATGAGTTCAGGATGTGGCAGATGTTTTGAGAAACAACTGATGGTGAGATGAGGATGTTCACTCTCATGATTTGAGCGTGATGGTTGGATTAGCTACCCAACTAGTTCAGACATGGGGTCCAGAAGTGTACAAAGACATGTTGACATTGTGTTGGAGTATCATGGCAGTGGTTCACATGGGACGAAATGTTAAGACATGACAGAGGCATGTTGACATTGTGTTGGAGTATCATGGCAGCAGTTCACATGGACGAGGAGAGGTTCACATGGACGAGATGTTGGCACATGGTAGAGATGTGTTAGCACTTGTTGGAGTATCATGGCAGTAGTGCACATGGTGATGATGACACATGATGGGGTTGACACATTGTTGCAATGGACATGTAGCTTGAGATGGAAGGACCAGCCTTCCATGGTAGAGAGCAGCATGTGGAGATTGTGGAAGGGTGGTCGATGATCATGGATATCTCATATATGACATACCGATGGGATGTGTACCTTGGTATGGTTATCTTGGTGATAGTTGGTTGCTGAGCATGGTATGTTATCAAGGATGACACTAATTTCAGGTGGAGGAGGATGTAAAGCCTTCGGGATTGTGCGATGCGGTTGGGCGCTGGGTGACCCGGGCACGTGTTGGTTGTGCGACGGGCAGTCGTGCACGATGATGTGACATGGCGGGGCGAACGATTATGCGACGAAACGGAGGACTTGCGATGAACGAATAGCAAAGGGCTTGTGAACGATGAACGACAAGTGTGAGATATGCGATGGCTTATACCCGCGGTTGGGAGCATGTGCAATGGAGTAAGGGCGACCTACGATGGAGTGGAGGCCGACTCATCGAAGGCGCTCATGAGGGGTGTGTATGGCGTTTGTGGGGCGGTCGGATGGGCAGCCCACCCACACGCTATGGTGCATATACATATGCGATGTGATGGGAGGATTCAAACATCAATTCGAACGACATCATATGATCTTCGCTCAAGGAGAAGTGCATTGTCTTGTGCACAGAAATAGAGAGGCACAGCGCATAGCTCATGCGCTCTCTCTTGTCTTGGTCGCATGGTTTGGAAACGCACTTGGTGAATGGGTGAATTCGTTGGGCAAGATGTGCCCGGGTGATCGTGCAGAGGTGCCATTTGTGTCGAGACTTGACGAGGGTGTCTTGGTGGCTTGGGTGAGTGCCCGCCCATCTTGCAAGGGTGCACGAAGGTGAAACGAAGAAGGCAACCGAGATTGTCTTGATTGTAAAATTGGCTTAGTATGGGACTTGGTCTTGCCAAGCATACTTGTCTATTGTAAATTGATATTCTTAATATATTGTTGGGCGAACTCATTGTTCAGGGAGTTGCCCCTCACTTTATACTGTGCAATTGTGTTCTCATTTATAATTGTTGTTGATAATGAATAAGTATGGGTGTTCATTGGTTTAAAGGATAACTTAATTATACTTGGTTGAGAATCACAAACTAAGTAGGAGTAAGTGGATAGGTGTAGTCCATGTGCACGAGTATTGTTAAAAAGAAAGTGTTCAGTGGTGCCGCACCTCGCCGGCACGGTTGAAAGACCACCGCCACCATTGGCGGGCGTGACATTGCATCTCCCAATCCCGATTTCGTTTTCAGCTATCCCTGCTGCCATCAGCACCCCATTCCTTAGTCGTCATTCTACTATTCCTTCGACATACCCTATTTCTCACTACCCTTTTCCATGCTTGTCCTGGTCTCCCTATCTCCTATCCCGTTGACCGTTGCCCTTAGTTCTCTACTGTCATGCTCCACCTCCATAACACTATCGACCTTGTGGTTTTCCCAAGCCGACCGTTGCTTCTCTCTACTATTGTTTTCGATCTACCATTGGTTTCATCATTGTTCCAAACCATCATTTATCTGCCCGCCAACCAACATGACCGTTGACTCTCTGGTCTTGTCTATCCACCAACTGTCACTTCATCCTGATTAATAACATAAAATTTAATTTGAATATTGATTTTAATCATTATATATAGTTATAATATATAACTATGTTATATTAATAGTTTAATATATATAATTATATATATATATTATTTTATTATATATATAATATATATATATATATATAAATAATTTAATTTAATTATTTAAAGAAAAAAATTTAAACTGCTAGACAAATATACACCCCCACAAGCTCGTTCAATGTCGTCAATGTCAATGGCCGATTTCAATAAAAGATTGATTGAATTGGTGAATAGGATTACTAGCCACTTCGATGATTTTAATAAAAAATTAGTCAATTTTGAGAGTAAGTTTATCAGGCATTCTGATGATATCAAGAGGCTATAGGATACGACAAAATGAATAGAACTACAGCTAGGGCAGAACCAGATCCAATCCGAAATGAATCATAACTAGACCTTAGCATTGCTGAACCACTTGTGTGGAAAGTGGAATATTACACCCGAACAACTACTCCAAGAAGATGGATGAAATCAAGAGCACAATTCATCAGACTCAACAAAATCAATAGATTCTCAAGAAAAAGATGAATCTCCAAAAAAATCAGCGATGCCCCACCAAGGAAATAGTAACACAACTTTTTCAAATAAGCAACTCTTGGATACATTTACCCATCAACACCCTTTCTTCGCTCAACCATTAGCAACATATCAGCGAAGGGAAAAAGTCAAGATGCCTAAATTCATTGGGAACGAAAGATACAGTGTTGCATGGATGAATAAAGCAGAAGAATACTTCGAGATTTATGCCGTCAACGATGACGATGAAAAGCTTAGGCATGCATCCATGAAATTGGAAGGAGAAGCACATAATTGCTATATGTGTTGGAAGAAGACAACAATCACCATCAGTTGGAGAAAATTTAAAGATGCATTCTTTAAAAGATTCCAAGGTGTAAGGGAAGAAGATTTTTTTTCAACACTCATCAAATTACGACAAAAAGGAAGTGTGGATGGGTACAATCAAGGATGGGAAATATTAATAACATGAGTACCTGGGTTATCAAAGTCTCGTCTAGTTCAATCATACATCTCCATAATTAAAACTCATTTACATGTAGCACTTGACCTTCATGACATTACGTCAATAGAAGTAGCAAGACGAAAAGCAAAAATTGCTGAAAAGAAATTTGAACAAATACTGTGGTCAAAATTGGAAAAAGTATATTCAAGACAAAGAATGCCTCAGTCTATGGATTTAAATAATACAAGATATGTTCCTCCACATTGTCGTGAAGGTGAAAAATCTAATGTTGAAATACAAAGGATAAAAGAAGGCAAATGCAAATGTTATGGTGAGAAGTGGGACCCCAAACATAGGTGTGCTAAAGGAAAAGAATAAAAAAACATATATAATTGTAAGCAACTAATGATTCAAACAGTGAGGATTTTGACATAGAAGAAACGGAAGATGCCCCAAAATTGTCACCAGAATTAGATGACAGAAGTATTCCACAAGTGTCACTATCAGCTATGACAGGTATATCACAGCCTCAGACTTTAAAGTTGAAAGGACATATAAAGAAGAACAACGTAGTGGTTCTCATTGACTCTAGTAGCACACACAATTTTTTAGATGCAATCATGGCAAAGAGACTCAACATTTTTTCATTTCCCTTACCAAACATGAAGGTGATGGTAGCTGATGGTAAGAAGATTACAAAGGTAGGGAAATGCCATAACATCAAATTGTAGATTCAAGACTTTAATTTAGAATCTTCGATCTTCACTGTACCATTAGGTGGAGTAGATGTGGTATTAGGTATCTAATGGCTATGAACTCTAGGCACTTATGCTGCCAACCATCAAGTACAATTCATAAGATTTAAATGGGGAGGTTAGAGGTACACATACATGGATTCCAAGCAGCAGAGAATCAAATTGTATCATCATCTTAGATGATGAAGATGATTCGAAAAGGAGCACCCACTTATGTAGTTCAATGTCACCAATTAGAAATGTTATCTACAAATATGATCAGTGAAGAGTCACCAAAGATACAATATCTAATTCAAAAGCATGAAAAAGAATTTCAAGACCTGCCTATGAAAATGCCTCCTAATAGGGAAATTGAGCATACAATAGAAGTCAAAGCAGGGCCAGACCCCGTCAACATCAAGCCTTATCGATATCCACATCACTAGAAGATGGAAATTGAGAAATTAATCCAATACCTTTTAAAGTGTGGGATCATCTCGAAAAGTAAAAGTCCGTATGCTACTCCAGTGGTATTGATAAGGAAGAAGGATGGTTCATTCAGGCTATCCATTGATTATAGAGGATTAAACAAAATAACAATTAAAAACAATTTCCCAATTCCCTTTATTAATGAAACACTGGATGAGCTACATGGCGCAAAATACTTCTCAAAATTGGACTTAAGGTCAGGCTATTATCAAATCAGAATTAGGTTGGAAGACATACCCAAAATGACATTCCAAACACATGAAGGTCACTATGAATTTAAAGTAATGCCATTTGGGTTAACCAATGCACCAACAACATTCCAAGCCAATATGAACGAATTATTTCATCCACATCTTAGGAAGTTTGTATTAGTATTCTTTGACGATATTTTAATTTATAGTAAAACTTGGAAGGAGCACTTACAACATTTGGATAAAGTCTTACACTACTAAAAGAGCATTAGTTCTACGCAAAGAAATCCAAATGCACCTTTGGGAAGGAAGAAGTAGAATACCTTGGACACATTATATCCGATGAAGACATAAAAATGGACCCTAATAAAATCAAAGCTATAAAGGAATGGACCAAACTACTTAATGTATCCAAGCTAAGAGGCTTCTTAGGTTTGACTGGGTATTACCGAAGGTTTAGTAAAAGCTATGTGCATATAACTGCACCTCTGACAAACTTTTAAAGAAGAATTCATTTCTATGGGATGAGGAAGTAGGAAGTTGTTTTGAAGAATTAAACAAAGTTATGTCTAATGCCCTAGTATTGGCAACTCCAAATTTTTCTAAACCATTTATCATCGAGTGTGATGCTTCTGGATTCGGTATAGGTGCAGTGTTAATGCAAGAAGGGCATCCAATAGCTTTTGAGAGCACGAAGCTCAATAAAAGAGAATGTCTCAAGTTGACATACAATAAAGAAATGCTCGTTGTTATGCACGTAATAGCTAAGTGGAGGCAATATCTTTTGGGTATTAAGTTCTCCATTCGAATAGACCATAACAGTCTCTAGCACCTCCTTCAACAAAAAACACTTTCCTTAGAACAACAAAAATGGATGCAGAAATTGCCGCCCTTGACATGGAAATACTACATAAAAGAGGAAAAGACAATGTAGTGGCAGATGCCTTATCCAGGAAAGATGAAGAGCCAACACTACTTGCAATCTCGGTTGTTGTTCCTAAATGGCTTAACAATATTTGAAGTAAGTATGCTAAGGATCCAGAAATAACGACGATAATCAATAACCTTCCCAACAATTCAAAATTTGAATGGAAGAATGATATTCTATGGTACAAGGGAAGAATTTATATAAATGCAAATTCCAAGTTTAAATTTAACATACTCAAGGAGTCACATGATTCACCGTTAGCCGAACATGTAGGATTCTTTAAGACTTACTACAATGCACTTCAATCTTTCCTTTTGAAAGGGATGAGTCGCGATATTGAGAAGTATGTAGCAGAGTGTGACACATGTCAAAGTAATAAAAGTGAAAATATTATGACACCTAGATTACTTCACCCTTTAAACATTTCGAATTAGAAATGGGAAGAAATTTCGATGAAATTTATTGAGGGATTACCCATATCTGAAGGAAAGGACAAGATTTTCGTAGTGGTCGACAGACTCACCAAATATGCTCACTTTATGGCAATAAAGAAATCATACTTAGCTACACAAATCGCTAAAATATTTTGCAAAAATATATATAAATTACACAGTTTTCCGAAAGTCATTGTGAGTGATAGAGATGCCAAATCCAAGGGTAATTTTTGGAAGGAGTTGTTCAACCACATAGGAAATTACCTAAATATGAGTTCCACTTATCACCCTCAAGCATATGGACAAACAGAGGTTGTGAATAAATGTTTGGAGGCCTACCTACATTGCTACGCTATAGAAAAACAAAATAAGTGGGCTCAATGGTTGCATCTCATTGAGTGGTGGTATAATTCTACTTATCATACGTCAACAAAAATGACGCCATTTCAAGAATTGTATAGATATGTGCCCCCAAAATGGAAGGATCTAGCTATTGTCCAAACAAATCTACCTGCCATTAAAAATAAACTAGAAGAAACCCAAAAAATCATCCAAATACTAAAGGAAAACTTGAGTAATGCGAGTAATCGTATGAAGCAACAAGCAAACCAAAACGGAACTGAAAGAGAATTTGAAGTCGGAGAATGTGTCTTTGTCAACCTCCAACCATACAAACAATTGTCCTTAAAAAAAGAAGGAAAAAATAAATTGGAACCTCAGTTCTATGGACCTTATCAGATCAATAAAAAGATCAACCAAGTCACATATGGTTTAAGCCTTCCAGAGAAAAGTCGTGTTCAGAATGTCTTCCATGTCTCCTGCCTTAAAAGGGCACTAGGCGATCATCAATCAACACAAACAACACTTCCATCCCTGGATGATGAGGGAAGGGTCATTCTAGAACTAGAAGGTATTTTATGTACTAGAGAAAGAAAGCTTCGACATCGTAAAATAAAGGAATACTTGATCAAGTGGAAGGACTTACCAGAAGAAGAAGCTTCTTGGGAGACTGAAGCATTTTGTCAACAACATGTGTCGTTACATATGCTTTGAGGACAAATCATTCTTTCAAGAGGAAGGCAATGTTGTGTAAAAATTAGTTAGTTGTAGTTATTAGGCAAAAGGGCATGATTAAAGATCATGCCCTTTCACCAAGAGGCATCTAAGGCGGTATATAGTCGGGCCTCTCACAAAAGTAATCATCATTCAATTATTAATACAATATTTATGTAATTCTGTTTATTACTGAAGTCTTTATACTTCATATTCTTTATGAAACATCTTTTTTTGGCACATTCTTTGGTCCTAATTTTTTTATTGGCTTCCTTTATTTCTACTTTTTTCCAATTTCAACTCAGAGGTTTTCTTCTATATATCACTTTTAATAAAATCCACTTCAACTTCCAAACCTCCACATTGATTTTCTTTTTCTTTAGACAACTTCCTCAATCCCTCTTCAATTCTCCTTTCTCCTTCGATTTTTGTTTCTAATTTTTAAAATTATTCTTTAAAATATTACTCTGTTTCCTCACATATTTGAAGGAGCTTCTTTAGACCTATGTTTTCCATTGAGAGCATTCATATTTTAGCCAAGGTTGAGGTTTGATTAACTTGATCTCCAACCAATTTCTCCTTTTGACTGTAATCTACTTGTATACTATGAGAATATATTTCATTCAACTAATCACTTTCCTTCATAGGGCCTTTTTCTTCTATAGTTTCTCTTCTCATTTCCTCCACCATTGAAATTGGTTTCTTCTTCATTCAAAACCTGCAACTTGTCCCAAATCTCCTTTTGAGAATTGAGATCCATGACTTTATCAAGGTATAGATTGTGAAGATTGTTATAAATTGCACACTTGTTCTAGACATCACATTGCTAAACTTGTTTTAAAGGAAGTTATTTTCCATAAGCATTTATCACTCCCTTCCAAACTTGATATCCACAAGATATTTTACCTTCTCTCTCCATTATTTAAATTTTATGTCATTGAGAAGTGAAGAACTCTAATGATCCATGATTCATCCAAATTTACTTTCCATCGATTAAGCTACAACAGAAAGAAATTTTTCTTATACCGATTTTTGGAAACTTAGTTATACTAAGAGTAGAGTGGGGTGAAGTAGTGTAACATTTATTGAATCATCAAAGCCAAAATTTACCAAATAATTAATTAAACCACTAAACACATAGATAGCAAACAACATTGTACATAAACTACAAATCTAAACATGCATGCAACTTTAAAAATTCAAGGCATAGAAAACAACGCAGATGGAGACCATGGATTTGGTAATTGAGAAGAAAGGAAAATTAATCCATCTTTCTTCACCTCAACATTTTTGCTCTTCCTGGCACAT
The DNA here is from genome assembly GCA_000404065.3 of Pinus taeda. Classification (NCBI taxonomy): domain Eukaryota; kingdom Viridiplantae; phylum Streptophyta; class Pinopsida; order Pinales; family Pinaceae; genus Pinus; species Pinus taeda. Next base: position 22,161 of record APFE031136631.1, on the reverse strand, counting down.
TCCAGCAAAATGGATAGGCTTCCTTGTTTGCCTCCAACCTTCGACTAACCTCTTAGTATATTTTTATTACCAAAAGATTCAAGTAATTCTAATGCATATAATGTTCTATTGGATTTCATTTTTGAGGCAACAAAATCATGTTTCCTTAAGTTTAGTACCTGTATTGGTGAAACTTAGCATTTTAGATGGGTAGATAACAAAAGCACTATATTGTTTCAATTAGATTTCTTCTTGCAAAACAAAAATTTCATCAACTACCTGGGATAGTTGGAGCATAATTTGTAGTCTTTGAAGTATTATTCCTTTAGCACTTGTTGGCTATATATTGGCCAATGTCTTCCGTTCTACTTACATATATTTTTTTTCTTCAGTATTGTATGATACAAAAATGAGCATTATAGGTGTTATGAACATTAGTGTAATATCCCTAGGAATGACTTATTTTATTTTAATTTTGATTAAAGAAATTAAATGACCTGTGATAAATATTTCAATAGGAATATTATTTGGCAAAAATGAAATTATGAAATTATATTAATTTTTAGGAAAAAGTAAAAAGCTAACCTGGGAGATTAGCCCTTTATTTTTAGGGAAAATAGTTAGAGTTAGTTGTGCTTAGTGAGGCATAAATAAAATAAAACAGTGAAATCCTCATTCTGTCGTGCCATTTCTTTTGGCAGAATTCTCGTACGCACTAGAAATTACATAGAAGTTGCATGCATGGCCATCTAGTTTGGGGACTTTTATTGGATTTTCTTAGTCATTCTTTTCATTTTCTGTCGATTACAATCGAGAATGAGATTGCGGAATGAGAGCTCCTTGCGTGTAGAATTTAAAGAAAAAGAAAAAAAATGTCCCACTGCCTTTGATAAAAACTATGATGGCAATCTTAAAATCAAGAAAGGACTTCTCAACAGTGGTTCCACACTTAGAAACTCTTCAACGCTGGTTCCACAAACGTTTAGGTAACTACTTATGCCTCTGAATAGAACATCTTCTTCTCAAAATTTGTTGCATCCATGGTTAAGATGGAAAATATCCAGCCCCATATGTGAACTAGTGGATAGATGTAAGTGGATTTCCATAAGCCTAACAAGCTGTATAAATGATAATCACCTTTGTCTTGGAAATTTCTGGTAATTTCGAACAAACTGAATAGAGAGACAATGCTCTATTTTAACGTTGGGAATTTTTTCCGCTAAAATTCCAAAAACAAAACAAACACAACACAGATAATGATACTTTGCTAGGAATTTCTGATAATTCCAGAACAACAAAAATAATCACTTGAACAGAGGATAATACTCTGTTTTACAACACAGGGTCTTTAACACAGGATCTTGCTGCAGATAGAATTTCAGCTTGCTGAAGATAAAGTTTCAGCAACAAACAAAAAAAAACTTCTATCCATTTACAATAAACCAACTGTTACAAAACGTCTTCCTCACATAGAGGGATTTTCACAACTGCTGTTACAAAAGCATCTTCCTCACACAGAGGGATTCACCAGAGATTATGCTGAAGAGCATCTTCCTCTTAACTAGAGCGATTCACCAGTCTATGTTGTAAAGCATCTTCCTCTTGACAAAGGGATTCACCAAAGACAACATATCTTCCTCTTAATAGAGGGATTCACCGGAGACTGTGCTGAAAAGCATCTTCCTCTTTAACAGAGGGATTCACCAAGAACTTCCACCAAAAACAAAATTACTTTGTCTCTTCAGGAAATTTTTACACTGTTGTGTGTAAAATTTTCTTCACTCTTCTAACGTTCACTGTTGTGTGAAAAACATTTCATTTCACTGAACAACAAAAGACATTCCCATCACGTTGCTGTGTGTTTCTCTGCATTACATTTAATTCTTAAAAATGACATTAGCGCTGTTGCTTTGCCTCTACACTATTGTGCATTAAAAAGACACTCTCAACAAAAAAAAAAATTCACACACGTTGCTGCGCATTCCATTTCGTTTTCACTCAACGAAGATAACCAAAAAAAACATAACACACGCCGTTGCATGCTCCCTCTCATTTTTCAATGTATAACTACACCATTACAATCGCACTGCGGTGCATAAAATTTCTCCTTGGCACTGCTGCCCTTACCTTTCAACGCTACCCCTGTTCCCTCTTTCTTCGCACTGCTGTGCGTTTTTTTTTTTTTTACTTGCATATACCAGAATGAACAAACACATAACATACCCCTTTTGTTTGACTTGTGCCATGTTAAAAAAATAAAATTAAAGCTTTTACCTAACTTTACAGACCGTCGTAGATTTATATTAATTACATTAATATGGTTTCCCCATTCGCTGGACAATTCTTCAGCGATATATCTCAGGCTACCTTGTGCCAAAAAGTACCCTGTAACTGGTCTTAAATTCTTCACATGCCGATATAAATAATTTTTGGAACAAAGGTACTCCACGCAATCTCCATGCCCTGTAGACCTGTACGCAGCTTTGACTTGATCGACAGCGGACAGTCATCCTCGCAATCAGACGAATATCTCTTGCCCAAACCAAATGAACATTTCTGGCCGGGGAATGAGCGGTTTTGAAACTGTACTGAGGACACGCGTCGGCATATCGCATTGATCGGAGCCTCCCCATGAAATACCACAAATTTCAAAAGGCGGTGTGGGGAACTGTACTGGTGGTTTTCCAGAAACAAGTGACGTAGCACTGTTTCGCTGTTACGGCAGTTGAAATTACAATTTCAACACTCCCCTTTAATTTCAACTACTGGGTTATCAGTCATACCCAAACATTTCATCAAAAACTCAAAACTTTTCTGCCTATTCATATCAGCATTCCTTTCATCGCTTTCACTGCTGTGCTCAGGCACTCCGATCATGTAATATCCTCTTCCTCTCTGCCTCGGGCAAGATTTCCAACCTTTGCATCTTCAAGCTATCCTGCAACCTTTTCTTATTTGCTCTTATAGCAGATTTAATTCCATATCTCTCCCCTATAAGAAAATTTTCATCAAAGAATGATTGTTAATATATTTCAGCAATAATGATCAAGAATTACAGGCTCCACCTAAGTGTATGCATCATCTTCTTTTGGCAAAGTCTTCTCAAAATAAACTTAGATTGGCTGGGGAGCTCGAAGGACTTTCAGACTGTATTTCCTTCCTTCTCCATACTTGTGTAACTTTCTTTTCTTGCATGGGTCTAGCTTGTGTAAGAGCCCATGTTAAGTTACAATTACGTGCCATATGACCAATGTTATGACACTTGAAGTATTCTACATTGTTCATGAATAAGATTTCATGATTTCTTCCTGTAAAATTATTTCTTGGAGGTTGTCGGAAACTATAACATCTATCTCTATGAGATGCTTTACAGTCTTTTGCCATATGACCAAAGTTTGAACAAGAATAACAATAACCAAAAAATGAACTTTGGTACCTGGGAGATGGAGGTTTCCTTGATGTACTTCTGAAGTCTTTCTGCCTTGGAATCCTTTGATGATAACCATTGCCTCTTGCCTCTTTGACATTATCTACATTTCTTTTCGGAATAGGATTTCTTCTATTGTATCCTTGATCTTTCTCCTTTCCTTTGTTGGAACTAGGAGCATCACCATTTTTTTCTGGCTTCTTCACATCTCTTTTGCTTAGAGCATTTTCATTCCTGTTTGAGGGTTCACTTGCATACCCGAGTCCTGATTTATCAGATGGACATCTGTGATAGCTGAGCATGTCATCCAAGGTTTGAGAGCTCTTCGTGATTTTGTTCATCCCTTCAACCTTTTTTCTAAGGAGGTCAATCTATTCTTCCAATCTTTCACACTCATTATTCTTCTTTGTAAGTTGTTTCTCAGTTTCTTCCTTGCTACGAGTAGCTTCAGCTGCTACTATTTTAAGGGAGATGATATCTGACTTCATTTCTTCATTCTTTTCTTGACTGCTTTCCATTCTCTTCTCAGCTTCTTGTGCCTGTTTCCTGGCTTCTTATAATTTAGACTTAAGGGAGGATACCTCTACCTTGTACTGTCTAATCTCTTCTACAAGTTTGTTCACTCTCTTGTGCCTTTGTTCAAGTTGACTTGACAAGGTATCTTCCTGCTTCTTTGCTTTATTGAATTGTTTTTTCATGGATATGACTTCTTCATGATGCTTCCTTTTGCTTTGATCAAGTTCCTTCTTAAGCTTGGCGAGCTCTTCATCCATTTCTTGTACTTGAAGCTTGATGAGGTCAACTTTCTCATTTTCAGCTTCTATGATGGGTTCAGAATTTCCTTCTTGACTGATGGTCATGGTCAGTGCTCCCTTTGCATGAAGGTCATGAAGTATGTCCCATATATCCTTTGCTGATGAATATTTTTCTAGATTCTTCTTTACAGAATCAGGCAGTCCATCCAAGATTCTCTTTGCTGCTTTTGCATTGTACTCCCCGGATTCTCTATCCATCCTGTTATCATCAATCACTGATTTCCAAATTTCAATCCCTTCAGACTGTAAGAAAGTCCTCATTTTTATTTCCCATATATAAAAGTTTCCATTGAACCTTGGAGCCTCAAATAGAAAGCTTTCAAGTTGATTATATTCTCTTTTAGTAGTAGAGGGAGAAACATTTTTAAGAGGATTGGTGACTTTCTTCTTTGACCTCGCCATTTGACTGAATATCTAAAATAACTAACTGTCTTCAATAGTAACACAGAAAAACTTGAGGAATACCTGGATCCTTTTGCTGAGTCTTCACACTGCTGGAGAAGCTACTGCAGCAAAGAAACCTTCCTTCAGCTTCTTTGATACCTTCAAAGAGCCTAAACAAGCTCTGATACCACTGTTGGAAATTTCTGGTAATTTCGAACAAACTGAACAAAGAGACAATGCTTTATTTTAACGTTGGGAATTTTTTCTACTAAATTCCAAAAACAAAACAAACACAACACAAAGAATGATACTCTGCTAGGAATTTCTGATAATTCCAGAACAACAAAAAAAATCACTTGAACAGAGGATAATACTCTGTTTTACAACACAGGGTCTTTAAGACAGGATCTTGCTGCAGACAAAATTTCAACTTGCTGAAGATAAAGTTTCATCAACAAACAAAAAAAACTTCTATCCATTTACAATAAACCAACTGTTACAAATTCCTCACATAAAGGGATTTCACAACTGCTGTTACAAAAGCATCTTCCTCACACAGAGGGATTCACCAGAGATTATGCTGAAGAGCATCTTCCTCTTAACTAGAGGGATTCACCAGTCTATGCTATAAAGCATCTTCCTCTTGACAGAGGGATTCACCAAAGACAACAGATCTTCCTCTTAATAGAGGGATTCACCGGAGACTGTGCTGAAAAGCATCTTCCTTTTTAACAGAGGGATTCACCAAGAACTTCCACCAAAAACAAAATTACTCTGTCTCTTCTAGAAATTTTTACACTGCTGTGTGTAAAAATTTCTTCACTATTCTAACATTCACCGCTGTGTGAAAAACATTTCATTTCACTGAACAACAAAAGACATTCCCATCACGCTGCTGCCTGTTTCTCTGCATCCATTTCATTCTTAAAAATGACATTAGCGCTGCTGCTTTGCCTCTGCAATGTTGTGCATTAAAAAGACACTCTCAACAAAAAAAAATTCACACGCGCTGCTGCGCATTCCATTTTGTTTTCACTCAACGAAGATAACCAAAAAAAACATAACACACCCCGCTGCATGCTCCCTCTCATTTTTCAATGTATAACTACACCATTACAATTGCACTGAGGTGCATAAAATTTCTCCTTGGCACTGCTGCCCTTACCTTTCAACGCTGCCCCTATTCCCTCTTTCTTCGCATTGCTGTGCGTTTTTTTTTACTTGCATATACGAGAATGAACAAACACATAACATACCCCTTTTGTTTGACTTGTGCCGTGTTAAAAAAAATTAAAATTAAACCTTTTACCTAACTTTACTTACCTCCGTATATTTATATTAATTACATTAATATGGTTTCCCCATTCTTGACAATTCTTCAGCTACCTTTTGCCAAAAAGTACCCTGTAACTGGTCTTAAATTCTTCACATGGCGATATAAATAATTTCTGGAACAAAGGTACTCATCTGCGAATTCACTGCAGCAAACAGTGGTCAAATGAAATACCCTTTTTGTTTGACTTGTGCCGTGTTAAAAAAAATTAAAATTAAAGCTTTTACCTAACTTTACTTACCTCCGAATATTTATATTAATTACATTAATATGGTTTCCCCATTCTGGACAATTCTTCAGCAATATATCTCACGCTACCTTGTGCCAAAAAGTACCCTGTAACTGGTCTTAAATTCTTCACATGGCGATATAAATAATTTCTGGAACAAAGGTACTCATCTGCGAATTCACTGCAGCAAACAGTGGTCAAACGAAAATTTCTACTCCACGCAATCTCCATGCCCTGCAGATCTGTACGCAGCTTTGACTTGATCGACAGCGGACAGTCATCCTCACAATCACACGAATATCGCTTGACCAAACCAAACGAACATTACCGGCCGGGGAATGAGCGGCCCAAACCAAACGAACATTAACGACCGAGGAATGAGCGGTTTTGAAACCGTACTGAGAACACGCGTCGGCATATCGCATTGATCGGAGCCTCCCCATGAAATACCACAAATTTCAAAAGGCGGTGCGGGAACTGTACTGGCGGTTTTCCAGAAACAAGTGACACGACACTGTTCCGCTGTTACTGCAGTTGAAATTACAATTTGAACACTTCGTTTAATTCCAGTGCCATGGAATTTGGCATATGCTCATGAGGTATTAAATTAGAGTAACAAGAAATTAAATAACTTATGCTTCAAATTTTACTAAAATATTTTTGATAATTTGAAACTTTCATAATGATATGGATGTCTAGATGAGAGATCAAGTGAATATTTTATTTGACAGGCCACTATGGAAAAGCATTCTAAGAAAGCACTATTTTTCTTCTGGGAAATTGAAAATTAAGTTAGTCGTTAAAGTTTGACTAATAATTTTCAAAGAAATATGTAGTTTTCTAGTTTACCGACCTTGTGGTAGATAGCTTCGGTTAAATGCTCATGTAATCAACAAGCAGAGTGCGGAGGAAGCTACCTCCGTTGTTTCTCCTCACCTACACACTCTGCATAAAGCTATCATTCATAATGTATTGTATGAATTTACACAAATGTGTTAATATATTGAGTTTTCCAATGGTCATTATATTGAGTTTTCCAAAGTTTGCAACAACTTTCCATGGAATCAAACTCATGTTTGGCGTAGCAAACAACCACCAATATTCATAAAATTGATGGAATTTGAGGTGGAAATTCTTGCGTGGTCATGATGTTACATCATAATTTATTAGGACTGTAGTGCTCTGGAAAAAAAAGGAGGAGAAATCTGGTTGTAATGTGCTTCCTATTTCCCAAAACAACTAGAACATAAAAAGTACATAATTTTTTCTTTTTGCAGCAAAACATACGGAATATTGTATTTTATGAGATTTAAAATCAAACGTTTTATCAAATTTGTGTGGAGTGCGCAGCAAGATTTCATTGTGCTTCCTTTTCAACCGCGCACTCTGCACCTATGGCGTGATCCATCATGTACTATATGCATTTACAGAAACGTGTTAATATATCGATTTTTTGTTTTTACTCAAAAGTTGTGAACTATCGTCCATGAAATCAAACTCGTGTTGTGCAAGAAATAACTTCCAATATGCATAATATTTGTGGATTTTGAGGTGTACATTCTTCTCTGCTCATGGTGCTATATCATAATATTTATTGGGATTGTACTGCTTCGAAGAAAAAATGAAGGACACCTACAGTCATAATGCGTCTCCTCCTTCACAGATAACTTACAACATAAAAAGTACCTCATATTTCTTTTTGCTGTAAAAAATAGGAAAAAATGTATTTTATGAGATAAGAAATGAAGTGATATGTCAAGTTTGTGCCTAGTACGGAGGGAGCTTTCATTGTCCGTCCTTCGGACATGCATTTACACAAACGTGTTACTATATTAGTTATTCTTTTTTTTCCTCAAGAGTTTGCAACAGTCATCCATGGAATCAAACTCATGTTTTGTGTAGCAAACAATCACCAATATCCATAATATTGGTGGATTTTGAGGTGGGCCTTATCTTGTACTCTTAATGTTACATCGTAATGTTTATTGGGACGGTAGCGACTATTTTTTTCGAAGTACAATTATTGTTATAATGCGCCTTCTATTGCGCCAAAAAACTACATCTTAAAATGTACATTATATTTCTTTTTTCTATAAAACACGACGGATATTGTATTTAGTCTGATTAAAATCAAGCGGTCTATCGGATTTGTGGTTTTCTATTATTAACGTTCAACTTCCCAAGCTCGGGGAAAGGGATTCCATTATCAACTGATAAATTGAATTAGTTGCAATTCCTGATGAGGTGGAAACTACAACTAATTCGACAGCTTTAGCCATTCAGTTCCTCAATCCATATGGATAATCGTGACCAATTCCACGGCTGTGACCTAACGGCGGTTCAAACGGCGAACAGATTTCTGCACTCCATGTTGAGAAACATTCAATTTTAGAGAAGGAAGGATTGTCTGAAGGTGTTCATCAGAACGCTGATCTGAATCCCTCGGATTGGACGTGAAGTTAGCCTGTGAACAGTCGTCAAGATTCACTCTTCTGCTCAAACAGTCGTCCAGCTTCAGGGCTGCCATCTTAGGAGCCCTTTCCTCGACTGACTGATCACTGATTGCAGGAGTAGCTTTAACGGTGCTGCAAGCAAAATTAAAATAATCATAGCAGAGTTCTTCATCGTTCAAGTAATTTAACGCAACTTTTCTATTTGGACCCAATGTGATTATCACAATAAACACAAAAGCACACACTAATGTATTATCAAGAGACAATACAATACTGTGACGAATAGAAGAGAAGATATGAAACTACAGTGAGATCCTCTCTGCAACAAAACTACCCGCCAATAGACGGGAATTGGAGTGGTGAAATGCTTATGCCTTGCCATCGTATTTATATGTTAGCTCTAAAGTCCACTCTAGGAAAAATAAGTTTCAAAGGTGAATTTTTTGATAAGTTTCAACGATAGCCCTAGTTTGAATGTTTGAATCTCACTGACTTTGGTAACATTCATGGAATAGCCACAAAAACTTAATCCCTAGTTTGAATGTTTGAATCTCACTGACTCCGGTAACATTCATGGAATAGCCACAAAAACTTAATGTTGGAAATAATAATCCCAACCACCCCAATCAACAGCCTGACATCAGCGAGATCTGTCATACGTATTTTTGCGAGACGTATTTTTGCAAGTTGTATTTGAAGATAGGACTGAAGCTAGACGGGAACCATTTAGAAACTCAGCAAAGGCATTTAAAGAAGTTATGTACTTTGGTAAACAGATATGAGCAAGCATTTGTTCAACAACCTTTGCCCACACTCTAGAAACACCTGCCCAATTCTCATCACACCCAACAACATCATATTAATTTGGCTCTTTCGTGAATTAAATGCAAAATTGTATGTTGAGTTATATATGAATGTAAAAATCATTTGTAATAGGTTAGAGAGTAAGAGGTAAAAAAAAAGGAGCGCAAGTCTCTATGGACAAAATGGTAGAGCAATTTTTGGTGGGCCCATGAAAACGACAATAACTCTGTTATACTGTGTGTTATTCCATTTAAGTTTAAATCACTGTAAAACTTCTATTTTACTTGGTGAATGAGCCGCAGTCTCATGTAAATGTATTTTCATTTTTAAGAAATGAATACTAAGTTTTAGTGTGTTGCTCAAAACCTATCTTGTTATTTTTGGTGTGAGTATTCATTAAGTCTCTGGAATAGTTTAGCGGGAAGATAGGTGCACGAAATCAGCTCGTGGTGCGCGAAGCTAAGTCAAAATACCTCTGCCCCTCCATGAAAATTAAATTTTCCAAATATTTTTAACATGGTATTAGAGTGGTTAAACTTTGTTAGTGTAAAAACAAGTGTTTTTACAAATAGTGAAAATTGTTTTTAGCGCGAATTGTTTTTTAGCATGTTTACGAGCAAGTAGAAAGTTTTTTTTACGCCCAAAAATGACAACATCGTGCACAAGTTTGACTAATTCTCAAATATCTTAGTTTAATGGAAAAAATTATGATTATTGGGTTATTACAAAGAAGGCCCTGTTTTCTTCCAAAGACATTTAGGATTTGGTGGATAATGGTTTTCATGAATCAGCAGATGCAGCAACATACAATGCTTTATCTCAACAAGAAAGAGATGTGTTAAGGGACAACAGGGAGAAAGATTCAAAAGTCCTATTCTATATTTTCCAAACGGTTCATGAAAGTATTTTCCAAAGGGTTGTAGTAGCAACGAAGTCCAAGTAAGCATGGGACACCCTCTAGACAGCCTACCAAGGCATGGCAAAAGTCAAAACAACAAAGCTGCAAATGTTGAGGAGAGATTTTGAAACACTTTGTATGAAAGAGTCTGAGAATATAGACTCGTTTTTTGCGCATGTAAGTGGGCTGGTTACTCAAATCAGATTTCATGGTGAGACACTTAGGAAAGAAGAATAGTTGAGAAAGTTTTGAGAAGTTTGCCAGTGAGGTTTGAGGCCATTGTTGTGACCATAGAAGAGACAAAGGATCTCTCACAGTTCTCAGTGGATGAGCTTAATGCATCACTGATTTCTCATTAACATACACTGAAAAGAGCAGCAAGCTCCTCATTGGAGCATGCCTTCAAGACACAAGTATCATTTGGTCAAGGTCGAGGCAGAGGAAGATCATATGCTAGAGGAAGAGGAAGAAGCCCACACAGAGGTGGAAGAAGCAGCCATTCAAGCTCAAATGGAAGAGGCAACAATCAAAATCCAAGTCAAGGCCCAAGCCAAAATCAAGCACAAAGTCAGAGGTATGATAAATCTCAAGTTTAATATCATTACTGTAAGAAGTATTGTCATTATGCAAATGAATGTAAAAAAAAGCAATATGACATTCGTAGCAAACCAAGTGTAAATTTCACAGGAGAAAATCAGAAGCATGGTAGCATGTTTTTAGCTTGTGATGTAGCACAAGAACAACAGAGTGATATATGGTATCTAGATTCAGGGTGTAGCAACGACATGTAAGGAAACATAGAAATGTTTTCTGATGTAGATGAAAGTGTGAAATCTGAAGTGACATTAGGGACTGATAGCAAAATCTCTATCATGGGAAAAGGTAGAGTTAATATTCTAACAAAGAAGGGAGAGAAGAAATGCATCTTTGATGTTAACTTTGTCCCTGGTCTGAAACATAATCTCATGAGCATTGGACAACTCATGCAGAAAGGCTATAATGATTTCTTCAAAAATGATGTGTGCGCAATTTTGGATAGGTCTCCAAGTAGACAGTTGATTGCAAAGGTTCAGATGACAGAAAATATAATTTTTCTCCTAAAAATAATATCAGATGTGTAGAAAGAAGGTGCACATGCACAACTATCGATGAACTAACAAAAAGATGGAAGAATATAGACAGATGTCACACAAGTAAACCTTCAAGCAGAGGTAAAAGATGAAAATTGTTTATGGCACTTGAGATTTGGACATCTCAACTTTGGAGATTTGAATCTGCTGCATAGGAAAGACATGGTGAAAGGGTTTACCACTCATAGAAAAACTAGACAGCATATGTGAAGGATGTATCTTGGGCAAGCAATATAGGGAGGCATTTCCCGTAGGAAAGTTAGTGAGAGCAAAGGCACCTTTCGAGATTGTCCACTTAGACCTATGTGGACCAATGCAGACACCAGCAATAGGTGGCAGCCACTATGTATTGACCTTCATAAATGACTAGACAAGGAAGACATGGGTCTTTCTCTTAAAACAGAAAAGTGAAGTGTTTGAGTGCTTTCGACAATACGAGGCTCTTATTGAGAAGCAAAGAGGACATTACATCAAAGTCCTTAGGATTGACAGAGGTGGTGAATACATCTCAAATGACTTCCTTCAATTTTGTAGGGAGCATGGAATTCATAAGCAATTTACAACAAGATATACACCGCAACAAAATGTTGTGGTAGAAAGGAAGAATAGGACAATTATGGAAATGACAAGGAGTATGTTGAAGGCAAAGCATTTGCCAAATGATTATTGAGTTGAAGCTTTCGCTTGTGCAGCATACATCTTAAATAGATGTCCAACCAAAAGTGTCCAAAACATTGTCCCTGAAAAGGCATGGAGTGGAAGAAAACAAAATGTCACTCACATGAGAGTTTTTGGATATGTGGCTTATGCACATGTCCCAGATGAGTTGAGAAAGAAGTTGGATAGAAAGGGGGAGAAATGCATATTTGTTGGACACAGTGATGAATCCAAGGCATACAAACTGTACAATCCATAAATGAAGAAAGTCATAATCGACAGAGATGTGCAGCTCATAGAACACGAAGCATGGGATGGAAGTTTAGAAAAGACAGTCAAAGTCAAAGCATGCATACCACATGAGGACAAAGAGGAATTAATAGCAGCAAGTAATTCCTCAACAGTGACTCCCTCTACTCGTATTCAAGTGCAGCAAAGCAAACAACAAGCAACTCCATCAACAAATAATAGGACAGTTTCACGCAGCCAAGAAAGTGCTTCTCCAAGCACAGCACGAAGTGCGACACCAAGTGACATATCAAGCCCATCTTCAGTAAGCACAAGAAGGCCAAAATTTAGAAATTTAAATTAAATTTATGAGCAGGATGAAGTTGATAGTAGTGCAGGTCTAAATTCCTTATTTGCATTATTTTGTCATGTAGATGATCCAATCCACTTTTAAGATGTAGTGAAAGAAGAAAAATGGGTTACGACAATGGAGGAAGAAATAGAAGCAATAGAAAGAAATGATACATGGGAGTTAGTGAGCCTTCCGAAAGGAAAACATGTCATTGGAGTGAAGTGGGTCTATAAGACCAAAAGCAACATTGAGGGAAAGATTGAAAGGCACAAAGCAAGGCTAGTTGTCAAATAATACAGTAGCAACATGGAAGAGATTACGCGGAGACGTTCACACCAGTCGCGCAGATGGAGACAGTGCGCGCAGTTGTGGCCATTTCCGGGTAGCACAAATGGACAGTGTATCAAATGGATGTAAAGTCAATATTCTTAAATGGAGTGCTGAAAGAGGAAGTGTATTTGCGCAATTTCTTGGTTATGAGATTGAAGGCCAAGAAGACAAAGTATATTGGTTAAAGAAAGCTCTTTATGGCTTCAAGCAAGCACCGCACGCATCGTACAATAGGGTAGATGCTTACTTGTTGGACAATGGTTTCGATAAATGTGATAGTGAGCTTACTTTCTACATCAGAGAGAGTGAATATAAGATTCTCATTATCGTCTTATATGTAGATTATTTGATCTCTACAGTCAGTGATGATTTCCTCATCGTTGATTTCAAACAAGTCATGAAGAGTGAGTTTGAAATAACTGACTTGGGATTGTTAAGATATTTTTTTGGGCATAGAAGTGAAGTAAACAGAAAATGGCATTTTTATCTCTCAAGCAAAGTATGTGGCGGAAATTTTGTAGAGGTTTAAAATGTAGAACAACAAGTCTGCACCAACTCCAACTGTCATAGGGTTGAAGTTGAGCAAAGAAGACTACAGCAGCAATGCCAATCCGACACTATATAAAAGCATGGTAGGCAATTTGATGTATTTGACCGCTACTAGGCCGGATATAATGTATGCAGTAAGTTTGGTGTCAAGGTTCATGGAGACACCCAAGGAGACACATTGGCAAGTAGCAAAAATGATTCTGAGGTATGTGAATGGGACAAAACAATATGGTATTTTGTACACAGCAACAAGTGATTTCAAGGTGGTTGGTTACAGTGACAGTGACAAAGCAGACAGTGTCAATGATTTTAAGAGCACATCAAGATATGTTTTTCATTTGGGTTCTGGAGCCATTTCATGGGACTCCAAGAAGCAGCCAATAGTATCATTGTCTACAACAGAAACTAAATATGTCGCAGCAACAGCAGCAGTGTGTCAAGAAATTTGGATGAGAAGGATGTTGAGGGATCTTCGTCATGACCAAGAGGGTGCGACAACTATTTTCTGCGACAACACCTCAGCAATTGCATTGTCAAAGAATTCTGTCTTCCACAAAAGGACCAAGCATATTGATGCTAAATATCATTTTATTAGAGAGTTGATTAACAATGATGAAATTGTGTTGCAGCATTGTAGGTCACAAGAACAATTTGCTGATATTTTCACAAAGCCATTGGTAGGTGAAAGTTTTGTTTATCTCAGAAACTGTTTGGGAATTGTCAATGGCGGCAGTTGTAATTAAAGCGGAGTGTTGGAAATAATAATCCCAACCACCACAATAAACAGCCTGACGGCAAACAGCCTGACAGCAGCCATACCTGTCAGACGTATTTTTGTAGGTTGTGTCTCTACTTGAAGATAGAATTTGTAGGTTGTGTCTCTACTTGAAGATAGAAGGACTGACGCGAGACACGAACCATTCAGAAACTCAGCAACAACATCTAAAGAAGTTATGTACTTTGGTAAACAGATATGGGCAAACATTCATTCAACAACCTTTGCCCACACTCCAGAAACACGTGCGCGATCCTGATCACACTCAACAACAACATCATATTAATTTCGTTCTGTCATGAATTAAATTTAAAATTGTATGTTGAGTTATATATGAATGTAAAAGTCATTTGTAATAGGTTAGAGAGTAAGAGGTAAAAAAAAAAAGTGCCTGTAAAACTCTTATTTTACTTGCTGAATGAGCCGGAGTCTCATGTAAATGTATTTTCACGTTTAAGAAATGAATACTAAGTTTTAGTGTGTTGCTCCAAACCTATCTTGTTATTTTTGTTGTGAGTATTCATTAAGTCTATGGAGTGTGTGAAATTAGCACTGTGGTGCATGAACCTATCTTTGCAAAAGTCAAAATACCTCTGCCTCTCCGCGAAAGTTAAATTTCCCAAATATTTTAACACTTGAAATAATAGGGCTTATAATTGGGCACGGCAGGCCGAACATATCTCATAAGTGTTGCGATGGGTTTCTTAATTCCCAGATTCATGGCATGCATTCAGTTGCAAAGGTAAAATATTATCTTGCTCTTACCTTACATCCACAATTTCTGGCTTTCTAAATTTCATCATGACAAGTGCTGGCCTCGCCCCACCTTTCCACTACCTAGACTAAAAGAGAATTGTTTAACGATGAGATTTCAATAAAATTATTCATTTGGAGAATCCAAAGTCAAAAAATTGCTTTTCCAACCAACTTTTGTCTGAACGCTGAGTGTGATGACAAGACATCTCGCTGGCTTTGCAAAATACATTATTCAAAACCATTATTGTTGTCGAACTGCATTAGAGAAAAATAATGATATGTCCAGTTGATATCTTATCTTGTACATTGATCTGCATCCCTCTAGTTATAAGTGTTCTATTTTACTTATGTTTTTGTCTACACGACCACTTCCACTTGATTCGATTTTTTTGACAGTATCTCAAAGTTTTCTCCTTTCGGTTTTAACTTTTCGTTAAACCGTTAACCCACCAATTCATGGCAGACAACCTACATAGTAACCACACTCACCCACATGACATGGGTATCTTATTTGTACTCAGCCTTCAACTCCTACAACTAGAAGAGAACATCCAATTTTAAATTTGATTGTTACAGATGCATCTAGATGCTCCTTCCAGTATTTATTTTTCATGTTGTTTAATATCGTAATTCAAATCACTCAACTCACAGATGCGTGTAGATGGTCCTTACGCTATATTTTCTTGCATGTTGTTTAATATAGTTCAAATCACTTATGAGGGATTGAAATTTCAAGAACTAGCTTGACCACCAAAATAAATGGAACTTGAAAATAATGCAAAACGAACTTTTGCAGCCCATTTCTTTCATAGTTTACCAGATTTCCCTAGTAAATACAATGGATTTAACTAGATATGAGGGCATTTTTCTTAATAACCATCAAGTTGAGTGCGTTTTTCAATCCAAAGCAGAGAAGAGAGAACAAACAGTGCAGTGTTTTTTTTAGGAGTGAGTTGTGTTAATGTCATCCAATGCAAATCGCATCTGGGAACAAATTGAGCAGATGCAAAGTAAAGCGGGAGGTTGTTAATTAATTTTTACTTGGAAGGTTTTTATTTTTATTGATTAGAGTAAATCGCGCTAAAAAAACCACTCGATGAGGAAAGAGATATCTCTATGAACATCTAGGTGCTAACTCGATATAATATAATGAACATATATAGAGAAAAGGAAATTTGAAAGCTACATTTTAGTATTTTTTTTTACATTTTCGAAAACTGTTAGTTTATTTGGGTTATTATATATAATATATATAATATATATAATATATAATATATAAATATTTATCAGTATTTTATAATTTTAAAAATAAATATTATTTTTTAGTGAATATTTATCACATTTTATAAGTATAATTTTTCAAGTTAGAATAGTCTGTAGTAGTTTATACTATTATATATAGGTAGAATATTTGAATCCTTAAAAATACTCTGAAAGAACTGTTTGATTTTTATTTTTATTTTAAATAAATAGGGAATGATTATGTATTTTATATTAATATAATTAATATAAGGGCTAAAATATTTGTTTAGAGTTATTTATGTAATTTAATTTTAAATTTTTTGTGAGACATTTTAAGGTAGAGGTAGTGATTGAGTGTGTGGTTGAGACAAATAGCTTAAAATGGTGAAGTAACTTTACATACACATATACGAGTGTAAAAGCACACCACTATCTTCTTCTGTTTCTTCTTTTCTCAACCTAGACAATGTTGAAGAGTGACCGATAGGGGGTTTGTGTTAGAGAAATCTTTATCTTAAGGTAAGAGATTCAAATACAAAATATGTAGTTGGTTAATGAGTTGGTGTGACATAAACACAATAAGATCACACTTGATTGTAATGAATTTCTATTATGGTACTTATTTTATTGGAAATAAAGGCCATATTAAAAATTTCATGGTATAGATGAGTGATTTTCAATGAGAAATTCCCAAGGTTGTGGAAGTTACTCCAAGAGCCCTCCCCTCTAATTGTGACTCAAGCGAATCAAACTTGTGTTGCGGTTTTGATACCATGTTGGGGTTTTCCATTACACCAAAATTCACAGGCACTACTAAACTTCCAAACCCTTTCCCTCACCTTGAAAGAAACTAATCTCATGTTCCGAGGGTGGAAATTAGTCCACATGATCAATTCCCAAAAGTGTGGTGGTTGGTCAGATAATTTGAATAATGGCATATGGTCAACTTTACTAGTATCTCAATCGCTTGTTTCCAAGGAAAGGATATTGACATTTTACACGTTTAGTTTGTCCTTTAAGTGAAAGGAAATATGCTTGATTTTTAAATGAGATCTATCTTCCATAATTGGAGATAATGCTCTATATTGGCGATCCATTCAATATCTTTTCCATCCATACTTCTATCCAATGCTCCATGCCATATATGCATATTCTATAGATGATAACTATTCACATAGGTGAGAGATTAATATTCTTCTACTAGATGTTCATGTCATCGTCTATGTTGTTATAATGGGACAGATGAGAACATGTCTCATAATATGATTGCAAATTTGTCAAAAAATATTCCATAACATTTGCTAAATGATCAAGAGATAATGAGATATAGTTAAATTCAAGGTGCTAAAATTAGTTATGTGCTACTTTCCTTACAAGAAATGGATGCACAAATTATTAAGACATTGATTGTTAAACAATTGGAAATCTAGAGTTTTATAGGCATATATAACTATGAAAGCACCCATTTTGTTTGTAGATATTAAATCATCATGTTATATTGTTTAGTTTTTGTTAAACACATTTCGCTTCAGTTTAATGGAAATAACATATTACTATAATTGTTAACTTCATCTTACTATTGCTAGGTAGTTACTTGGTCAATAGTTGTGGTAGTGTAGTGCATTCATTGCACAAGTAGTAGTTTTCAATAATGAGGTATACCATATAAGACAAGGAGTAGAGTGAGTTAGAAAGTATTCATTATGTAACCTCTTTTTGGTGTAGTGTGGAAAATTTTTACCTTAATGTCAAAAGAGCTCCATTGGATTTTCAATCACGGTAGGTCTATGTTTTACTGTGTTTTTTGGCTCTTCCTCTTTAAATTTTGTCATTGAATCATAGTGATAGCTTGATCCATCAATATGTAAAGAGCCTCTAAAAGGGAGGTATTGTTATTATGTTTGTTTGGAGTGAATACATTGATCTTACAAGTCAATGGTTAAGGAATAGTAGCTACCATTGATCCTTTTTGTAGGAGCCTCCATTTTTGTTATAATAGTTGACAAAGTGATGTCAATAGAGTAGTTGCAACCAATTTTTTCAAAGAATAAGACCAAGAGGGGCTGCAAAAACCATAAGTTGGCCTTAATGAGTTTGATAGAAGAGGACTCCCACACTAGTATTTGTCTAACATGTGTTGCATCAAGAGACCTCAGAGAGTGTTGTAGCTCAATCTCACCATCAAATATACTCAAATTGAGATTTTTTTATGAAGTTGTCATTGTAAATATTATTCAAAGACTTATAAGGATAAACCATAAACACCCCAAGATTTATTTGTAGCTATTAGAGCCATCCTTATAGGCTAGCTACACTCACACCAATGTTTTAAGACGTATGTTAGGATTTAAGTGAGTTGGAAATCTTGGAGAAGCCTTAAATCCATCATAAGGAGGATTTATTAGAGAATTCACTCATGTCTTCAATTAGTAATTAGAACACATAGGGTCCCATATTAATGGTGGAAGTTATGAAATGTGGGAAATTGAGATCAAGATATTTTTCACAAATTTGTGTTGTTGGGAAGTAATAGTCACAAAATACAAAGAAACTAAAGCTCCAAACTTAGCAACAATGAAAAATTACCACTGAAATGCTTCAGTAGAGACAAAAAGAAAGGACTGAAGAGAACTATAGAATATACACAGTGGAGTTGAAGAAACCATATTCCCTAAGATTGTAGCATTAATCAATGCTCATCAAGCTTGGGAAATATTTGAAAAATGATATCAAGGAATAAAAAAGGCCAAGAATATGAAGCTCCAGGTCCTCAGGAAGGAGTTCAAACCTTTCAAATGAGAAATACTGATGTAGTAGATCAGTTTATTATTCAAGTCATGGAGGTAGAAAATCAACTTAAAACTAATGGAGAGGATATGATCGATCAAAAGGTGGTTGAGAAAATTCTTAGATGTCTGCCATATTCATTTGGAATGATTACGATAGATATAATATAAAGTAAATATATGGTCTAGTTTTCAATTGAAGAATCAACATAATCAATGTTAGATCATGAGTCAATAATTAAATGTAGAAATGAATCATTATAAAGTTCCTTTCAAAATCCAACGACCATTAGTAGAGGCAACAAAAGTAGAGGAAGAAGATATACTAACAAGAGAAAAATTTCATCAAGTCAACTTGAATATTCATGGGATTAGCCTTAGAATAAAAGAGGAAGAGGAAGAAATAACAAAGGAAATGGAAGGATGGACAAGTCAAATAGAATGTTATTATTGTAATAAGTATATGCATTCTAAATGTGAATGTACGAGGAAACCAAAAGATTTAAACAAAGGTAGTGAAAATGTTTTAAGAACTATTGAAGATACAACATATTACATATTACTTTATGGTTTGATATCATAATAAAACACCAATGAAGATATTTGGTTACTAGATAGTGGCTACAATAACCATATGACATGTAATAAATACTTTATTTCAAGTTTTGATGAAATAGTTGAATGTCATATTAATTTGGGTGATTATTATCTTGTTAATTCCTTATGAAAACATATTGTTAGAGTTGTAAACTAGAAAAATGAAATGAAGGACATTCATGGTGTCTTTTATGTACAAATTCTAAAACACAAAGTATTTAGTGAAGGAAAAATTATTAAAAATGTTCTAAAAGTTAAGTTTAAATTTCCTACCTACATATTTCTTGAAAATCCACCTAGCGAAACAATCGTAGAAAGGATCCAAATGGAAAATAAAAGGATAGTTCCTCTAATCATAATAAATGTCAACAAATCATTATCATATTCTCAATTTCTAATAAGTTCTAATTAAACTTGTCTATGGTGTGTTAGATATGGCTATTAAACTTTTAATAGTCTTGATCTTTTGCAAAGAAATTTTATGGTCATAGGTATAATTATTATAGATGTCCATGATAATCCATGTGAATGTTCGATCCTTTCCAATCACCACAAACATAATTTTCTAAATGATGCTAGCCATAAAGCCTAATTTCCACTTGATCTAGTACAAATACACATTTGTGGTCTAATGAAAACCTAGAAATAGGAGTAAGTTTCTACTTTCTAACCATTATTGATGATTTCAATAAAATGGCATGGCTCTTATTTATCAAAAAAAATCATTATAGATATGAAAAATTCAAGTTATTAAAAGATAGAATCAAAGTAATAAGAAAATTAAAGTCTCAAGATCAGATCAAGGAGGTGAATATGGATCTAGAGAATTTGTAGCATATTGCATTGATCAAGGAATCAAAAGCAAAGTTACAGCAAGGTACACCCCCCAAAAAAATTATGTAGCAGAAAGGAAAAACCAGACCATCATGAATATGTTTAGAATCATGCTAAAGGTAAATAGTTTTCCAAATGAGTATTGGGAAGCAGCTGGTGAGCTCCAGTATTGTAGCAATAATGTTGCAACTCCTGGGGCTTCCTGTCTCTCATTTTATCAACCCGGTAGTTCGTACAAACTTGGAAGCGACGGTGCTGTATGCACAAGTACTAGCTCTTGTCGCAGCTGTCACTTGGTTAGCTGGCACAAGTCCGCTGGGGCTCAAGCCAACTTCTATGGGCTCACAGAAGAAGCTTTATCAATGATGGACGAAAGCTAGCTCAAAGAAGACTAATCTACTTGACAAAAATGAACTGAAAGCAAATCAAAGCATGTAAACCTAGGAAACCCTAACTTAACTAGTCTAGCCTCTATAATGCAAATGACGTGAAGGAAACTTCTACCAATGCTGCTGTTACCTCTGATAAGTGAAAATGCATGGATCTAAACTGCTTGCATCATAAAAGACATGTTTTTGTATTTTTCCTTTAAGTGGATGGGATGATTGTGATTGTGTGCTAATTAGGGTTTGGTTGTGCAGCTGGGATGGAGAAGGAAGGAAAGCGTGGGATAGGATGGGGAGGCTAGGTGAGGTCCCTATGGACCCTTAGCATCCATCCACAGAGGTTTTCCACATTCAGAAGCTCAGCAACCGAGTGAATGGCCTCCTACAGGATGTCTGCAGGGGATCCTACAGGATACTCAGAGGTTTCTACAGGATGTTTATAAACTGCTACAGGATGACCTACCGTGAAGGTTTGAAGTGATGGACGAGTGATGGGATGGTAGGAAGAGATATGTGAGGTAGGGATAAGGCTGGTGATGGCTCAGAAGTGGAGGAATGAGACGGGAAATGGGTGTAGGGAGTATGTTGAAGGTAAAGGGTTATGTCAATGAAAGGTTAGGAAATGAAGTTACGTGAGGAGTGGAAGACTTCGGGAGAGGACAGAACGAAGTGAAGGTCGAGGAGATATGTTTGCATGCGTGATCAAGATGGAGGAGATGGTAATGGAACGAGAAAGAGGAGTGTAAATGAAACAAATGATTATGACTGTCACCAAACCGAAAATGCATCAACCTAAATTACTTATGTCATGAATTCAATGAACAGCAATCCAAAATGCGAGGAGAAATATGTATGAGGCTATGATGAAAGTATGTGTGCAGGTGTGAATGACAAGGAAGCATCTAACCAAAACCGTGACTGTATTGCAGCAATCATCAAGTAAAGTAATGCGTGTTTTTGGTGGCTAGTTATGGACTGCACCCCAATCTTCAAGAGAGATGGCAGTGAGCCTTAACAACCGTTTTGCTGGAGCTCCAATTGGTGGTATCTATCCTCTGCTACACTAAACAAGTGGAAACAACTGCACCATAAGCAAAATTTGTCCTACTCATAAGAAAACCAAATCACCAAACTGTAATTCGAATTGCATGTGCAAACGAAAACTTAAAGTGATGGAAATGAAATGGAAACAACACTACAGCAGAGGGGATCTATGG
>APFE031136624.1:4757-31220 GCA_000404065.3 Pinus taeda | reverse complement strand
GACTTACCCCAAAAGGCCTCATACCAATGGAGATATTTGTCCATCCTTATATACCCATGATCCTCCCCACTTCTAGTCAATGTGGGACTATTGGTCGTATACCCAACAAAATGTTGAAGGTGCATTGGTAAGGCCAAAAGGCATGACCAAAAATTCATAATGACCCTCATGAGTTCTAAATGCTGTTTTTGGAATGTCATCAGTCTTCATTCTAATTTGATGATATCCTGAACCAAGATCCAACTTGGTGAAGTAAGTTGATCCATGCAATTCATCCAGTAATTCATCAATGACAGGAATGGGAAACTTATCTTTAATAGTGAGCTTGTTGAGCTCCCTATAATCCAGACACATGCACCATGATCCTTCCTTCTTGTGCACCAATACTACTGGAGCAGAGAAAGAACTTTGACTCGGTTGAATTATACTAGCCTCTAGCATTTCTGCAACCATACGTTCAATTTCACTCTTTTGGACATAGGGATATCTGTACGACTTGATGTTCGGAGGAACACTTCCTTGAATCAGATGAATAGCATGATCATGATCACGCATAGGTGGGAGACCTTTGGGAGTCTCAAATACCTTGGAATGATTGTCCAGGACTTTTTAGAGATCTTGAGAAAAAGATGATTCTGATGTGGAAACATCTAGCGAGCATAATTTTGCAATTACACCTCTTTGCTCCTTTTTTAGAAGCTTTGTCATACCATTAGAGCTTATTACCTTTCCTAGTTTCCCTGCAATACACCTTAATTCAACTTCCTTTCCTTCCGTAGAAAATTTCATGAAAAGTTCTTGAAAATTAAAAGCTATTATACCCAGGGATTGTAGCCATTGGACTCCTAGTACAACATCAGCACCTCCCATTGGAATGGAAAGCATTGGGCTAGTCAATACATATTCTCCCATGGATAGCTTGATAATGGCACTTTCCAGAGAAATTTATTGTTCCTCCATTTGCAATCATCACTTGACACTCTGGTGCTGGATATAGGAATAAATTCAATTCTTTTGCTACCTTACAATGAATAAAATTGTGGTGCTTCCTGAATCAATCAAAACTATTACCTTTTTCTTCTTGATTTGTCCTTCTATCTTGATGGTTTGAGGAGTGGTAATTCCCACCAATGCATTACAAGATATGGCCGGATTCATTTCTCCTTCATCTAGGCTTTGTTCCTGGAGAATATCCTCTTCTTTTGACCTTTCTTGCTCCTTTTCTTCTTCCTCTTCACAATCTATGTAGGATAATTTCTTCTCAGCACACTTATGACCTTTAGTGTATTTGCTATCACAACTGTAACAAAGCCCTTTTGCTCTTTTTTCTTCCAATTGTTGTGGTGTCAACCTTATAGGTTGTGGAAGACTAGGGGAACAACACTTCCATCTTTATAGTTGTGAGTGGTATGCTTCCTGGTTGCCATAATTTTGCTTTCCATTTTTCTTGCTAACCTGAATGCCTTCTCTAATGAATCAGGTTCCCAAAGGCGAACATCATGTTGGATATTATCATTTAAAGACCCTATGAACACATCAATCCTATGCTCCTCTGGAATATCTTTTACCCTTATGTTCAATTTTGGAACTCCTCAATGTGCTCCATTATTGAACCCTTTTGTTTGAGACTTATCAATTGGCTAAAAAAAGTGTTGCTTTTTGTATCCTCATAATGTGCTATCAATTCTTCCGTAAAAATTGCCAAGTGATAAATTGTTTACGAGAGAGAGCAAAGCCATTGATACCATACAAACTGATTTGGTTCCCAATATAAAGTTGCAATATGTACCTTTTGTGTGTTTTGCACATTATTGAGATCGAAAAATTGCTCCATCTGTAATATCCATGTTGCGGGATCCTTGCCATCAAACTTCCTCATATAGATTTTTGGAATATGATGGGTCTCGATCCCACATTAGAGTCTATGGAATCATGATTAACATTTCTTTTGTTCTCATCATGAGTTTCCTTTACTACCCTTTCACCCTTAGTGACCATTTCTTGTAGCAACTTATTCATATTTATCTTCAATTCGTCCATGTCTGTCTTCAAATCTGTCGTCAAATCATCCATGTCTATCTTCAAATCTATCTTCCAATCGTCCATTTTAGCTTCCACGCCCTTTATCTTAGATTCCATGCCATTTATCTTAGCCTCTGTTAGCTTTGTGAGGCTGACATTTTTTGCACTTGGTCTTGTAATTTTGATATATCATGTAGCATTTCTTCCTCTTCTTCATGAGTCATGCTAGAGCTTTCAGGTTCCTTACTAGGTGTTTGCATTTTCTTTCCTCAGGCATCTATTACCGATAATAATGCTCTACTAGCCTTTTGAATTCCTTCAAAATAAATTTTCAAACCAAGCTTAAGCAAAAATTTAAGAAAATCTACACACCTTTTTTCACTTTGTAGGAGCTCGATATTGCCTCTGATGTATCTCTGTACTTTCAGATCATCTAGTTATGAATTTGTGACCTGTAGTATCCCTCTGTGTCCTCTTTCCAATGCCACAAGTCTGACCCAAATTGGATTCTCCAAGGAAGAGTTGTGCGAAATCTCCCACGGTGACGTGATTATAGACTAGTTCAGTAGAGCGAACTTATACGACGTACCACGAGTCATTGTTTCAACATTTGCATCCAAAAATGCATACAAGAAACTACAGTCTGTCCTCTTTCTATACGTTCTTAGAAAATTTCAATCCAATCCCCAGAGAGAAAGTTATGATGATTTTCCTCAGGTCACCTGTTTGGAATGTAATTTAGGAGTCAGCAAAAAGACCAACTTCCTCAGATCATATCTCCGCAAATATAGCCCGAAAAGCTATGAATTTCAGACCCAAGATTCAGAGCGATCTATTCTCAAATGGGTTTTTTTTGTGACTTCTTAAACGTCACAGAAAAAGGTTATAATGAAAATTCCACGATGACCTGTTTGGAGCAGCGAAACCCTAGAATCCAAAGCTCTGATACCAAATGTTATGAAACCAACTCAAGAAAACATAGAAAAGAGAGATCAACACCTTAGAATTCAGCCTCTTCGAGGGGGCAACCTCCTTTACATTACATAAATGAACAATTCTTGGATGATACAAATGAAAAGACCTCCTCTATATATATAGGAGTCTAAGGGATCATAACATAACAGAGCCTACATAACAATAATAATTAAGGGCACAATAATAAACAATAGTGGGCTTCTATGGGGCACAATAGTAACAATATGGGGGCAATAGGGGCACAACAATATTAATAAGGGGTATAACTATAATAGTAATGGGGTAATCACTAGTATTATAGGGACCCAACATATTTACCCATGTTTATCTGCCAAGCATCCGCCACTTCTTCTGACTCTCCTTTGAATAGTGAATGTCTAATTTGTTTAAGTTCACCTTGTAGTTCTATCTTTGGTATTTTTCATTTTTTTGGTGAAAAACATTATCTCAGCTCCCTTCATCTTCTTCTTTGTGACCCTCCATGGATTCTGCATGATCTTCCTCTTTATCAATAGTTGGGGTCTTTTCCCTATCTTCTGTATTGGGATCTGGTCCTATCTGATTTTTCTAATCTGTCAAACTTTTAAGAGTCTTTTCCTACTCCTATCTTAATCATTCGTTGTCTGTTATGAGGTTCATCATCTTTGCTTGAAGCTCTCGTACTATCTCCAGTAAGGAAATGTTAGCCTGTCTCGATTCTTCTCCCAATTGCACCCATAATTGTAGGTTGGCCTCTACATAATGCACCTCCAGCTGGCTCAACAATCTAGGGATCCTATGCATTTTACCCTTGATGCTAATTAACCTTCTCTTTGTGTTTACAATTGGTCAAAACTCACTTTATATATATATATATATATATATATATATACAGGAACATCACAACTTAATTGACTATTAGAACAACGTGTACGAATCTGGGCTTTGATACCATTTGTAACACCTCGAAATAATAAAAAAAAAATTATTCTCCTTAATTATCAAGATTAACTTGCCACCCTACCTCAATCAGTGCATTGTGTTTAAAAGGTTAAGGGGTCATGAATGACACTAAGGTTTGGCGGGTAATTAAATGACAGACATAATTTCCTTTGCATGACTATCTAACCAAAGACATGGATATGTGCCACCTATCCATACCTCGGAACAAGTGATGACTCCTCCATTTGGTTGGTTAATGCAGAGGTAAGGATGGAATGTTGTGTCTGGTCATTGAAATTGGCTCGGTACGAGGACTTAACCCAAGGTGAAACCCTAGCATATCTTTCCATCTCATTTCGCATTGTCTATGAGAAGAGAGTACAACTCTGATATGAGAAGGGTAAGAACAATGGAATGAGAGTTTGACCTCTTCCTAAGCGAGTGCTCTTACAGTTCTGGGGACAAAACGTTGACAACAGAGACAAGGAGGTATGGTAACCAGATTTGTTCTTCGTTTGGAAACGTAGCTACCTTATTCTTTCATAGCTTAACTCAATGCTTGTTGCACGTATGGTCTGGTGGTCAATTTTGAAATCCTTCTTTAACACCGAGAGCCGAACATAGATATGATTTTGCCGCCGAGTTCAGGTTTATTCTATTCTGGGACACCCTCATAGATTTTATTTCCTTTCTGGCAATTGAGAATGACAAATGTTGTTGGCTTCCCAAGTATTCAGTGCCTCAACAATAGCGCCATTCCTCTCAGGGAACAAAATCCCTCACACAGTTTTCATTTAAGAATTCTCTAAAGTTTATCCTCGTAAAAAATGTCTCGAATAGGTTTTCTTTATGCTCTTACAGGTAATGGTTCGAACTTGAATCTTGAGTAGAAGAGCTTTTGAGGAGGAACTAAACCTAATCTAAACTTTTATGTTACCTACAGGTTGGTCATTTTCCCCCAAGTAGAGAGTCTACTTGTGTGAGTTTCTAGGTTTGGCTACAAGATGAGGGTGGTAGGGTTTGCTGGCTCTCAGCACATCTAAACTATCACTGTAACC
Organism: Pinus taeda; assembly: GCA_000404065.3. Taxonomy (NCBI): domain Eukaryota; kingdom Viridiplantae; phylum Streptophyta; class Pinopsida; order Pinales; family Pinaceae; genus Pinus; species Pinus taeda. The sequence continues at coordinate 26,244 of APFE031136624.1, read as the reverse complement.
CAAAGTCGATGAGAGTTTTTAGGAAATGGAGGTTATAGCGACTAAATGAATGTGGTTGGGTTTCCAGCTGGAGCTTAAATGATTTTTTCTGAATGTTTCTTCGAACTATTCTTTAATATGGCTACGACATACATTGTCCATTGTGACTCTATGTATTTTTATGTTTGTACTAAGTGTTTGTTGGGTTATGGGCCATTCTGCCAAGTTTCGACCCTTACCGTGGTATGCTGTAGGTGACATATTTATTGAAGTTTGAATGTAACTTGTACGAGAGTGGAATGAATAAATCGAGATTTAGAATAGAGGAATACTTAATATATATATATATATATATATAATTTATTGAATTTCTCACTGATTTAATATTGTTCTTAATCATTATTTTGATAGCTATTCAAGAATTGTAATAATTCAAAGGAAGGGTTTTTCATATATGCGAGTCTTGATTTAATAAGTTGTAATAAGACATGCATGTATATTGACACATGGAAGTATATTAAGTCTTTACATATGTATACATATAATCTGGTTCCACTCCTATTTTGCAATGAAGGCATTAATACATGAGATTGCGGACCTTCTCGTTTTGGGAAATAACATTTACCATGTTTTCTTCTTCTGGGTAAATTGGTATATTTGTACATATAGTTGAAATTAATTTCCGTTCGATATTATTCACAGTTAACAGGGTATGAGTAGAAAACTGAACTTCTACTATCATAATATTTGTTCTCTTTTTTATACAACGAGCATTAAATAGGTTTATGATACTATAATATTGTTGAGTTTAGAGTTAATCGTACTATGTAATTAGAGAAAATATTATGCATCTATTTTCTTCTCTATGATGAATAAGTCTAGTATTCAAATGTTACCCATAAATTATCAGTGTCTAGCTTAAGACAAGAATGAGACCATTACTCCTATTACACACCATTTCACTATCAGAAATAATTAGAATTCTTTGAGTACTTATCTGTTCTGAGTTATTTATTTTGTACAATTCAATAATCCTTTTGGAAGGTCTCACCACCCAGCCATTGGCCTGACAATCACGTCCACAGTCGCCCACCAAGCACTTACTACTCCTAATAGTTGAAATAAAGCTAATCATGTCCACGGTCCTCCACCGAGCACTTACTACTCCCAATAGTTGAAAGAAAGACAACCAGGTATCTTTGGCATCAGGACTACTATCGAGCCTGAAGTTACATACCCACTCGACTGTTTGCCATAAATGAAATATTTCCACAGGTGTCACAACCTAACTCAAGGAAAAACTACGACAACCCCTTTGCTTCCCTTTCCTTTTCCCTTTTGGAGAAAAGTGGTCGCAACTATTTCCAACTACTCTAGGGGTTGTTATAACTATTTTTTTTTTAATTCTTTTAATAATCTAGTCCAAATCCTTTTAAATAATAATTAATAGTATTTGTTCTAGCTATTTTGAGCCCAATAGTTTTAATAGTAAATAACATAAATGGAATTTAAACTTGGTGAAAACAATTCATGATTTCTCGCTATATGTTACAGGCATAATACTATACATTTTTTTTATTGTTACTATTATAAAGATATCTCCTCTTTAAGTTTATAAAGAGCTAAAAGGGATATACAAATTTTTAAGTTTCTTAACCTAAAAGGGATATACATATATTTTTCTTTTTAAATCTACTATTTTATACATATCTAATAGATACAAAATTACATATTTACTTATGGTTATCATTAAAAAATAATTAATGGGTTAAGTGTCAACATTATATCAAAGTAAAAAAAAATTGTACAATTTGTTTATATTGGAAGACAAAAAATAGTTATGAATGAAACAATTTTTTGGCTTTTAATATTTTGTTTTCTTTTATATCAAATTACATTATTAAAAATAAACATTGAAATATTTTAATTAAAGGTTTTTCAAATACTGGGAAAACTTATCATATTTTAGTTGTTAAACTAAGGTTGGGGACAACTATCACAAATTTCTATCTCTTAACACTACTATATCTTAGTCCATATTTACTCATCATTATTCATGAAAAAACATATCACCTGTAATTACATTAATCGTGGTTAGTAACGCTGCATAGTTTGTTTATAATTATCATTAAAATATGTTTTTATTATGTTAATATTTCTTTAAATATTATATGTTAAATTTTAATTATTGTCTAATATTTTTAAGTTACAAAAGTGTTTTATATAACATAAAAACACTAGATTAAATATTTTATAAATAAATATTTTTATTGTGATTTTTTTGTATAAAAGAACTAAATATAAGTAAATTTTAATTCTTAAAAGTATGTTCACTATGTTTTTATTTTGTAAAAGAAAATAATAATACACTATTCAACATTAAATATATATTTCAAACTTGATTATCATTTATCATTTTTAAGATTAAAAAATCATATCAAAATTCTTATTTTGTTAAAAAAAATAATTTCAATCTAAAAATAAATAGCATGTTATTAATATAGAATATTTACACATTTCTTTAAATTTTAGCATAGCTAAGATGTAAAATTGAAATACAATGTTTTCAATTCCTTATTTTTGTACATATATACAATCATTATGTCTCTCGAAGATAAAATGTTATCGTGAAATTATGTAAATCTGATCATTCAACCTTTTGACAATTGTGTATGAAATGCAAACAAAATTACCATATATTTTTCTTTTATTTTAAATTAAAAATATTTTTCTAACATATAAAATTTCAATATTGATTTATTTTAATTTATAAATTCTTAAATTTTGAATATTATTTAATTTTTAAATTCTTACGTATAATGTCTTAAAACTCTTACAATGTAATGAAGCCTTATGATGTCTTATTAAGAGCATGTGTTTCCTCCTAAGAGGTCATAGGTTCAAAACCAGAGGTGGGTAGAGTATGTATGTCTTGGTAGACTTAGCAGTCAAATCGCTGTAGCGAGGTGGGTCATTTGTGCCACAAACAAGGGGGTCTCATACACCAATTTAGTGTTTGGCTTGGTTGTGACCTTAAAAATAAATATTATTATTAATATTATCATGATAATAACCAAGGAGAGTTGTTATCTTCCAATGCGCTCTTGTTGCTGCTCTTACGCTATTCTCTTCGGCTACTCCAAATTCGTTTGAGGTACTCTTGTTGTTAATGTAATTTTGAAATTAAAGTAATTTGTTGTCAATGTAATTTATTGTCTCTATTTCATTTTCTTTAATTAGTTTAACCACCCTCGTCTTAGCTTAGTCTCTTCAAATTGTTCTCCGATCCTTCTTGATTTTGATAATTAGTTTATGATTTTCGATTTAAGTTTCATTTCTGTGTAGCTTTCAAAATTTGTGTTGGTTGCAACAAAAATCACTTGTAAGAACATAATTGTCGACTAATAGCTTACCCTATAGAAACATTACAAATATTTTCAGCCAAGTCATTGTGCACGCTGGAATTATCCAGCCGATCATAATCAAAGCCCTCAAAGAATTAGTCAGGGCTCCACTGATGCCCTCCCTGCACTTTCCAATATCTTCCTTCCACATTTCTCAAATGGGTCAGACGATGATTTTAACAGTTGCCAAAGGCACGCATTGTTATGGTTTTGAAGTAAATTTAGTGTGAATTTTATCCAATCCTTTTATGAGGTTTTCAAATATCTTAGCTAAAAGGATTTCAGCTAGTGGTAGTTTATTTAAGTCTATTTAATGTTCAGGGTAAAGAAAAATTAAATTTTCAATTTTATATTAAATTAGTCTAAAAAATAGACTAATATTAAGTAATCTCACCAAAGATAATTACAATGTTTAGGAGACCACATATCTCAGATTATAATAATATTATTATTATAGAATCTGTGTGGTGGTCTTCCATCGTACTTACGCTTATGACTATTATTATTATAGAATCTGTGTCGGTGAGTGTGGTGGTGGTTGCGTCTTCCCTACTTACGATGGATTTAGTGGAGGTTTTTGGAAATTTCTTCTGTTTTTTGTTTTATTTTATTTTTGAAATAATTTATATAATTACTTATGATTTCAAATAGTTTTGACATTAAAAATAAATATTAATTTTTTTGTGATTACTTAAAATTTTTTGATATTATTTATATCAATTTTACAAAATTTTATTAATTAAATTCTCTTCTTATAATTAATTATTTATATTGCAATTTTTTATACATATTATTTGTTATATTATAATGGATATATTGATAAAGAGAATGAAATGATATCCAATTTTACTTTATTTTCAAGTTTTCTAAGGAGGTGGAGGAAGAGGAAGGTGGAGGTGGAGGTGGAGGTGGAGGAGGATTCAAAGCTGGAGGAGGGGGTAGATGCTCACATGGTGGAGGTGGAGATCTAGGTCAAAGTGGTTGTGGAGGTATTGGTGAAGGAGGAGGAGGAGGTGGTCAAGGAGGAGGACGAGGAGGAGGAGATGGAGGTGGAGAAGGAGGAGGTGGAGGGGCTAGTTGAGGACGTGGAGGAGGAGGTGTACGTGTATGTGTACCTAGATGTAGAGGAGGAGGAGGAGGAGGAGGAGGAGGGGGTGTAGGAGGAGGAGGAGGAGGAGGAGGTTGAGGTGGAGGAGGTGGTATTAGACGCAGAGGAGGAAGAAGAATAGGAGGTGGTGGAGGAGTGGGAGGTAGAGGTGAAGGTTTTGGAGGAAGTGGAGGTGGAGGTGGTGGAGGTAGAGATAGAGGATATGAAGGTGGCAATGTAGGAGGGGGAGGTGGAGGAGGAGGAGGAGGAGAACGTGGAGGTGGTGGTTGGGGAGGAGGAGAAGAACGTGGAGGTGGTGGTTGGGGAGGTGGAAGTGGTGGTTAAGGACATGGAGGAGGTGTACGTTTATGTGTACGTGGATGTAGAAGATGAGGAGGAGGAGTAGGAGGGGGTGGAGGTGGAGGTAGAGGAGGAGGAGGTGGAGGTGGAGGTGGAGGTGGAGGAGGAAGAGGAGGAAGAGGAAGATGAGGTGGTGGAGGAGGAGGAGTGATGTAGGAGCATGTGACTCAGAGGGACAAATTCTTCCAACTTATTCCAAAAATAAAATAAAAAATCTACAGACAAGGGAGTGGGGTCCTTTAGCCTGCAATTTCTATGTTTTTTTTAGTTAAAATAGGATAAGAGTAGAGAATGAGACATACTATCTTTTTCACAGATAGATAAGTTTTAATAAATCTTTTAAGCTTTAAATCGTTATGTAAAAAGCCTGCTTTTGTAATAGACAGGGTCAGAGAAGACCTATCCATTATGAAGAGAAAAATAAAGTGGCCGCCAAGCAGAGGAGGGAGGAAGCGGTGCCAAAAGAATTATCATTAACTTTTTCTCTCTGCGTTCTCATGAATAAACGATTTTTCTGTTGAATTGTATGCATGCATCCAATAATTTAATTAACTATGTATTGAAAGGCTTGAATCGCCTTCCTATTCGCCCCTTGGTGCTTTACTGTGTATTGAAACAATTTGAGTTGTTTCCTTTTAGTAGTGACGGCTGCCTACACATCGATTTCATTTTATACGGTCAGGGGAGAATTCTAATTACGTGGAGTAATTATAATATGCTCCTAAGAGAATAGTGATAGACGTGAACCATTATAGTGTTAACCTCAGCGGTCCAATCCATATTGACATCGGACAGAGATCCTTTGGAACTCTAATTTATGTGCTCCAAAGTTCTGAAATGATTTATTAAAAAGCGCAATTTCTACAGTCTTTCGAGTCTAGAAAGAAACCGTAAATCCGATCAAAGGGCGAGCAGGGTGAAGAGCTCCACCGATTTGTTATAGAGCGCAAGGAACTGCTCCAATCTACTGGACTACAGCTTTTAGAATTAATGCACTGCTCACAAGTTATTCCGCAGCCAGTAACTTTCTAAACTAGTGAGTTTGCTATTGTAACTGACAATCACTGAATACGTTATGATTGTGAAGCAGATAAAAGGAGACAATTGATGTTGAGCCAGATTCTCTCTTCTTAGGCTAGAGAACAAATTGTCGGGATCGCTTTAGTGAAACCTGATAAAGCCAGAGGAGTTGAAGATTTTTTGTTGCGTGGTGCCAAATGGGCTAGATAACTGAGAAGTTTTATGAAGAGAGGCTTAGAGCATTGCTTGAACAGATTAATGAGCAAACTTAGAAGTCGACTAAAGTAACTATCCAAAGGCGACATAGGGTTCTTAGGCGACAGAGTGTTCTTGATGACGACGATTAGGGATCTGATACCAAGATTCTTGCTTAAATCCGGAGCCTAGAATTAGCATATTTTTATGTCGATTTACTGAAGAAATGCACATTTATTATATATATTTAATGCTCATTTGTGTTTTTGCAACGATTCCAGAATTTGTACTATGTATAAGCTTGCTCACGAAAATTGCTTTGTATTAAAAGATGCAGTAAAGTGGAGTTTGGTCTTTAAAATTTCCGGTATGGATGGAAAATGTGTGATCAAAGTTGATGCTAATCATAAAATGAAACTATCAATTTAATGACTGATACACCTGAAGAAAGTTGAAGGGAAATTGAGGCGGATATAGAGGAGATTGCTACCAAATTGGAGAGATTATCCCTAATGTCTGCACCCACACCATCATTAGTGGTATGAGAGCCATCAACTGACATTGAATTGAATCTCAGGAGCAGGAGAAGGATGGATTTCAAAGTTGGAAGAGGACGAGGATGTGGTGGAAGAGGACGACCTGTTGTGAATGTTGAAATAATGGAAACCATAGAAGAGCTGCGAGCTAGATTGGATGCGTTAACTTCAAAAAGAAACATAGATGATGGAGATGTCAGTGAGCCCAAAATTGAAGCTACAGAGGAGGAAGCTGTATAGGTTACTCCTGAGATGAGGTTCTTTTAGTCAGTGTTGAAATCCACAGCCAGGCCATGGAGCCAATCAGCACCGGTATACCAAGGAGGATTGAATCCAGAAGAATTGATTGACTGGATTAATAGCATGGAGAAATTCTTCGATTATGAAGAAGTGAAAGATGAGAAGAAAGTAAAGTTTGTTGTCACCAAATTGAAAGTCCATGCAACACTCTGGTGGAATGGTGTGCAGGCAGAAAGGAGGAGACTTAGTAAGCATCCAATCAAGAATTGGAGCAGAATGGTAGCAAAGTTAAAAGGTAAGTTTTTGCCCAGTAATTATCAGCAAACATTGTTTAGACAAATGAAAAATCTTAGACAAAGAGCGTTGACAGTAAAAGAATACACAGAAGAGTTATATAAGGTGAGGATAAGAGCTGGAGAAGCCCAAGACACAGATGAGAAGGTGGCTAGATATATGAATGGCCTCAGGATGGACATTCAAGATGAGATAAGTTTACTGTCTCCAAAAACAATAGAGGAAGCTTATCAGATAGCACTGAAAGCTAAGGAAAAACTCATGAGGAAGCAGTCTGCCAGAGGGAGAGGGACTTTCAGAGGAAAAGGAAGTCAAGGTGGTAGTGGAAGATCTACAGCACCTAAAGAAGGAGCTAGCAATAGCTCAACCTAGCATGCACCCACAAAAGGTGATGCAATAGGCAGAGGGAGTTTTTCTAGAGGAAGAGGAGGCAGAGAAATAAGATGTTACAGATGTAATAAGCTGGGACATAGAGCTTTTGAGTGCCCAGAGAATGCAGAAACAAAGTAGAGGAATGCAATTGTTGCTCCAGTTGAGGGAGAGGCACCAGTGGCAGCAGTAACAGAAGAAGTAAATACACCAGAAAGAAGAGAATCTCTGGTAATTAATAAAGTTCTTCTTAAGCCAGCAAAGGAGATGGATGAACCACCATAGAGGAAGACTTTATTCATGACAATGTGCAAAGTCCAAGGGAAATGTTTCCAGATGATCATTGATAGTGGAAACACTGGTAATTTGGTTTCTACAGAAGTATTGGAGAAATTGAAGCTGAAGACAATGAAGCATCTAACACCTTATAAAGTGTCATGGTTGCAAAAGGGACATCAACTGTTGGTAAGTGAACAGTGTGAAGTGGAATTTCAAGTGGGCAAGTACAAAGATAAAATTGTTTGTGATGTGATGCCTATGGATGTGTCACATATTGCTTGGAAGTCCTTGGCAATATGACAGAGGAGCTATAACTGATGGGAAGAGAAACACCTACAAGTTTGGAAAGGATGGTGTCAATCATACATTGTTGCCTTTGCAAGAAGAAGATGTACCGGGATAGAAGTCTGATCCAAAAACTCTGTTGCTTGGAGGAAAGGAATACTTGGAGAAAATGATGGATGTACAGTTGAGACAGGAAGAACTCAGAGTAGCTGAGTTGGAAGAGGAGGTTTCCATTGGTGAAATAGAGGAGAAGATCATTGATGATTTCTTGAGTTATTGGGTAAATCTAGATCAGTTGGATAATGTAAAACCGTGTATTTTTGTAGCTGACAATTGTGATGTGATTATAGGTTTTACTGAGGAGGATGCGCAATCTTGTGAAACTGTTACAACACAAGAGGAAGTTCTTATGGATGCAGAAGAAGTGGATCAGTCTGTAGCACAGATAAATGAAGCAACAATTGAGACTGTTGAAATTGGTGATTTTCAAACTGAAAGCTTGTGTGTGAATGTAGGGACTATAAGTGATGATGGTATGCTTCAACAATGCCACAAAGAAATTGCATTGTTGGAATACTTGTTGGAGAATCGAGAGTATGATAGAGATATTGCAGAAGAAAGAGTTCAGTGCAGTGAACAAGAGGAAAAAGACATCATGGAAATAGACGGTATGAGAGGAAGACTAGTTGATAGTCTTGAGAATTCTTTAGAGAATTCTTTGGGTAGAGAGAATCAGCATATTGATGTGCTGATTGAGATTGAGAATTCAGAACAACATACTGAAATGCTGGCAGAGGGAAGCAAGGAACTGATGCCTTATGATTTTTTTTTTAACAAGTGTTTTGTGAATGCAGGTATTATTGCAGGTGTTGAAGAACATTTGACTCAGTTGAACAGTCAAATGAAAGAGAAAGATGAGAATTCTGTGGAAATTTCTAATCCATGGGATGAGGACCTTATGTTTCTGGAAAGGATGCTGAATGATCAGAATTCAGTGCAGAAAGAATCTCAATTTCAGAATTGGGACTTGCACATGCATAGAGATGAAGATAGCAAAAAGGAGTACAAAAAGTACCAGTACAGTAAGTTGGTGATAGGAGAAGGCAAGGAAGAAGTTTTCCATTGTAGAAGACAAGAGGGCATGGATGATTAGATGGCAGTAAGAAATGAGAAGGTAAGAATGGAAACAAGTATAGAAGCAAGAAGTAAGCAAGTGACGGTAAAAATTGAACGAGTAAGAACTGAGCAAGTCATCTTAGCTCAGCAGGCAGCACGAAATCAACATCAAGAAGATTTATTGGACAAGGAAATTGAATTAATCAGAAGAATCATGTTGAAAGTGTCTCAGAGGAAGACATCAGCAAGGAAGAGAAGCAGAAGAAGCAGCAGCAAAATGGAAACAGGGACAGATTTTGAAAGTGCATCTAGTGGAGCAAGATAGCATAAGATATGGAGACATGGAGAAAAACAGCAAGAAAAAGCAAATGATGGCATGCAAAATAAAGTGTGCGATCCTGGAAGACAAGGACAAAGACTTAAAACGCATGATCAGGAGATCACAGTAATTTTCAACCTTGGTAGTCTGATGCAGGAGCATGTGACTCAGACGGAAAGAGTCTTCCAACTAATTCCAAAAATAAAAATAAAAAATCTATAGGCAAGGGAGTGGGGTCGTTTAGCCTGCAATTTCTATGTTTTTTTTAGTTAAAATAGGATAAGAGTAGAGGATAAAACATGCTATATTTTTCAGTTAAAAATAGGATAAGAGTAGAGAATAAGACATACTATATTTTTCATAGATAGATAAGTTGTAATAAAGCTTTTAAGCTTTAAATCGTTCTGTAAAAAGCCTGATTTTGTAATAGACAATGTATGAGAAGACCTATCCATTATGGAGAGAAAAATAAAGTGACCGCCAAGCAGCGGAGGGAGGAAGCGGTGCCAGAAGAATTATCATTAACTTTTTCTCTTGACGTTCTCATGAATAAACGATTTTCCTGTTGAATTGTATGAATGCATCCAATAATTTAATTAACTGTGTATTGAAATGCTTGAATCGCCTTCCTATTCGCCGCTTGGTGCTTTACTGTGTATTGAAACAATTTGAGTCGTTTCCTTTTAGTAGTGACAGCTGCCTACACTTTGATTTCATTTTATACGATCAGGGGAGAATTCTAATTACGCAGAGTAGTTACAATATTCTCTTAAGAGAACAATGACAGACGTGAACCATTATAGTGTTAACCTCAGTGGTCCAATCCATATTGACATTGGAGAGAAAGCCTTTGGAACTCTAATTTATGCACTCCAAAGTTTTGAAACGATTTATTAAAAAGCGTAATTTCTATAGTCTTTCGGGTCTGGAAAGAAACCGTAAGTCCTATCAAAGGGCAAACAGGGTGAAGAGCTCCACCGATTTGTTATAGAGCGTAAGGAACTGCTCCAATCTACTGGACTACGACTTTTATAATTAATGCACTGCTCACAAGTTATTCCGCAGCCAATAACTTTCTAAACTGGTGAGTTTACTATTGTAACTAACGATCACTGAATACATTATGATTGTGAAGTAGATAAAATGAGACAATTGATGTTGAGCTAGATTCTCTCTTCTCAAGCTAGAGAACGAATTGCCAGGATCGCTTTAGTGAAACCTAATAAAGCCAGAGGAGTTGAAGATTTTTTGTTGCATGGTGCCAAATGGGCTAGATAACTGAGAAGGTTTCTGAAGAGAGGCTTATAGCATTGCTTGAACAGATTAATGAGCAAACTTAGAAGTTGACTAAAGTAACTATCCAGAGGCGACAAAGTGTTCTTGATGACGACGACTAGGGATTTGATACCAAGATTCTTGCTTAAATCCAGAGCCTAGAATTAGCATATTTTTATGTCGATTTCCTGAAGAAATGCACATTTATTATACAGATTTAGTGCTCGTTTGTGTTTTTGCAACGATTCCAGAATTTGTACTATGTATAAGCTTGCTCACGAAAATTGCTTTGTATTAAAATATGCAGTAAAGTGGAGTTTGGTCTTTAAAGTTTCCGGTATGGATGGAAAATGTGTGATCAAAGTTGATGCTAACCATAAATGAAAATATCAGTTTAATGATTGATACGCCTGAAGACAGTTCAATGGAAATTGAGGCGGATATAGAGGAGATTGCTGCCAAATTGGAGAGATTATCCCTAATGTCTGCACCCTCACCATCAAGGAGGTAGAGGTGAATGTGTTGGAGGAAGTCGACGTGGAGGTGGTGGAGGTAGATATAAAGGATGTGGAGGTGACATTGTTGGAGGACGAGGTGGAGGTGGAGGAGGAGGAGGAGGTGGAGGTGGTGGTTTGGGAGGTGGAGGTGGAGGAGTAGGTGGTGAAGGTTGAGGATGTGGAGGATGTGTACGTGTATGTGCATGTGGACGTAGAGGACGAGGAGGAGGAGTAGGAGGGGGTCAAGGTGGAGGTAGAGGAGGAGGAGGAGGAGGTGGAGGTGAAGGTGGTAGTTGAGGTAGAGGAGGAAGAGGAGGAAGAGGAAGAGGAGGTGGTCGAGGAGGAGGAGGTAGAGGTGAAGGTGTTAGAGGAAGTGGAGGTGGAGGTGGTGGAGGTAGAGATAGAGGATGTGGAGGTGGTAGTGTAGGAGGAGGAGGCGGAGGTGGAGGAGGAGGAGGAGGCATAGGAGGTGGAAGAGAAGGAGGATGAGGTGGATGTGGATGAGGAGGTTGAGGAGGAGGAGGAGAAGAAGGTGGAGGTGTTGGAGGAGGTGGAGGTGCAGGTGGTTGAGGTGGAGGTAGAGGAGGATGAGGGGTAGTGGAGGTGAAGGAGTTGGAGGAGGAGGAGGTGGTGGCGTAGAGGGGTGAGGAGTTGGATGTCTAGGGGGAGGTTGAGGAGTTGGATGTGTAGGGGGAGGTTGAGGAGGGGGATGAGGAGAAGCTGGAGGAGGTGGTTAAGGTGAAGTTGGAGGTGGTGGTGAAGGAGGTGGTTAAGGTTAAGTTGGAGGTGGAGTTGGAGGAGGTAGAGGTGAAGATATGCAATTTAGTTTGAGAATCATGTCTTCAATTCAAACATTAAATTTTAACTCTCTTCTGCATTGTTGGAAATGAATGCTAGACTCTCAAGAATAAAAAACATATGCCTTCACATACATAATATCCTACTATTAACTCATAAGTAATTCACTTAGATATGATATCCTGTGCAAGAATTTGAACCATTTTCCCCTTAGTCACTTTAATACTTATAGTTCTCATTTTATTATTTAATGAGTTTGTGTTAATAGATTTGTTTATCATATAGGAAATTAACTTTCATTACATATTTTGTCATTTATTCAATGTCATTGCGCATTTTGTATAATTTCAAAAAATTGTGTAGTGCTCAACACTATAGTTACTATAATAGTCACACACCAAGGTGTTGAAAAACTTACAAATGGTGATGAACCACCAAATTCTAAATATGTTGGCTTATTTCAAGAAAAGTAAAATTTTTTTTCTATACTTTGTGACAAAGGGTGTAGTTTGTCTCCTACTAAATATTCTATTATGATCACTGAGTTCTATTATTTTCCTATGCATTCTTCTAATCTCAAGCTTTATGGGATGTAAACGAATTAGGATAAATGTCTTATATGATGCCTTTTTATCTTATTTAATTATTCCTAAATGATGTCGCACCTTGGATATAATATAGTACTACTCAAAATTGTACTTAAAGTTATAAATCCCCAAAAACAAGTGCAACTCTAGGGGGAATTCAAAAACATTTCCCAATGTCACATAAACAACACTCACTCTCACCTTAGACTAGTTTTCTTATGATATAGGGGAAACCGTAGGAAATATTTATGATAGTCTAAGGTATACCTTCTCCATGTCATGTCCCTGATTTCATTATGGCATGGGATTTCACCCAATATCTCTTGTACCTTTTCACCAACTATTCTCTTCTCCTCTATCTCACCCATATATGCTTTAGAAAAGCCCTGCCACAATGAAACATCTCTCGTACCTTGTCAACACCTCTTCTTTTCACCTTTATCTCACCCATATCTTTTTTATAATATATAAAACCATATACTCCCAAATACAAATGAAATCATCTTCATAAACAAAATTTACAGGATTTGGCCCATGTGCGTCTTTAGGCATATCTTCTTTAATCCATTTTATAAATTAATGGAATGTAACATTAACATGGAAATATTGATACTCCCAACACCATGGATTCATAGGGACCAGAGGGTCTTAGTTCTCATATACCCCTATCATTGTCAAAGCCAAAATTTGTGTTAATTTGAGTTTGGCCCTTTTCCATTCTTTCTATTCCAATCCCTTGGGTTTTAAACTCTCGAGATAGATTTTTGAAGTTTTCCATAACTTCACCAACATTACCATTGCATATGTGGTTGAATTGATTATATATATTGCACTAGGTTTTCTTTCAGATCTAGAATTTGATTATGTTAATGAACCAAGCACATCACCTTATCTCGAGGCTACTATATTTAGTTATATATTTATCATCATTTCTTGAACCTCCCTCAAAGTTTGTAAACCTTTCTCGGTTAACAAAAACTTTAACTCTTCATTGAATGCGTCTATATAATAAACAAGGATGGTAGCAACTAAAAGTTTAGTGTTTTTAACCAACTTTTGAACTTTGTGATCAAATATCTTGATGAAATTTTTTGTGGTTTCATGGATTATAAATGCAAAGACAAGATGCTAATTTTCCTACAATAAAAATTTCATATAATTTTTATGTTTCAACAGTTTTTATGCATAATCGTGTATCTTTGGTATCAAAATTTTTTAATCATTTTTTTGGTATGTTTAATTTTCATACCTCATGTACTTAGTAAATGTGTATTCTTCTAATAATGAACAACTTTCACAATAAAAGAAAAATGTAAATTAACATACCTAGTCATGTGTGCTTGAGTTTAAAGTTCTCATCAACACATTTACTTCCATAGATTGACTCTCCCCACGTCATCTCAAAGAGTGAAATCAGAACTTTGAACATGAAGCTAGGAATGATTCTATGGAAAATACTTCCCTTATAATGGAGTGTATTTCCACATTTTCCAACATCTTTTTAACCTACAAAATTTAAATGTAAACTCGACATTCCTTCATGCTTGCACTAACTAAGGTATCTTCATCCCTCAATATTCATAGACTCTATAGTGGTAGTGACTCGCTACAATGAGAAAATAAATCAAATTGTTGAGAATATTATCAATAAACCATGTAATGATCCAAATAAAAAATAAATAACATGATGACTCAACGATACATACCTACTTAATGTTGTAACTTTCCAACTCTAGTGGAATCGTCAAAGATACTAAACATAAAGGGACCCCAATATTGATGGGATAATATTATTCACCTTTGAAATACAAAGCACATAAATCTCTCATGTCTCTATGCACTACTAGCCCCAAAATTTTTCACTAGTTGGGTTGCTAAATTTACTGTCATATACATATGGTAAGAACGCATGTCCTTATGCCATCATCAATCATTTCTCCAACACTCCCATCACATACTTATACATAGCTCACTATCATGACATTTAAGAATCTCCTCCACATTATGAAGTGTTGTACCTCTTGTACATAGGACCATCAACACACCAAACTTGAATAAAGTCGGATCCTACTTATTGTAAGGTCCTTCAAGTCAATTTTATCTATCGACTTTACTAAATTATCCATAACCGGGTCCATGAAGAGATCGAGTAACTCGTAAGTCATCAAATCAATCATTGAATCCTCTCATGGTGTCCCAATGCTTCCAACATCGCCTCAATGTGCTCTTCTGAGTTTTATTTATATCCACTAATCCTAACCTTGGTTAAGTTGCTCCACTCGTGATTTGCATAGATATGAAAAAATAATCCATGTCCAAGCCTTCACCAAACCACTAACTAAGTGTCCCACACTAATTTCTGATCACAGATGCAGCCAATCCTTCGAAACTACACAATTTGATCTTGCTGATGATGTCTCATTTTTTATCCCCACCTACCAAGTCTACTCCAAAGGGACCCATGATCCATACAAATTAAGGATTCGTTTGATCCATCTAATTCATTTGATTGAAGATCATCAACAAGTCAGATCTCCTTTAATACCACACCCAACCATGTGAACGCTCTCTTCATCACAACCATAAATTCATCAGTTTCTCATCTCAGGTACCTCAACCCATGGAATCATCATCCCATCATGCTATCACATTGGCTGGCTCCCATATACATCACTACGTATCGACTCCCATGAGCCACTTACCCCACTAGGTCATCAAGTCCTCATCTTAGATCATAGTAAGATCCACATGAAGAACATTCAACCAATTCTCATGATGATTTTATATCTTAACTCTGTCGTCCTTTTCTCTCAAGCGCTCTCATTTAAATGGCCTCAATCATCAAATAATGATGAACACTTGGTGAATCTCTCCCATTTCCAACTATAACTCATCCTCTCCAAATATTTCTCATCCCTTTTACTTGTCTAGGAAATTGGCCCCATCCACCCTTAGAATGAATACATATTGGAAAAACTCCACATCAATATATGCTATCTAAACATCCACGACCACCACCTCCTCTTCCTCTATTCTCTCCTCCTCCAACACCTCCTCCTCCACCTCCACCTCATACATCTTCTGCGCCTCCTCGTCCTACTCTTCCTCTGCCTCCACCACCTCCCCCACCTCCTCTTCCTCAACCTCCACCTCTACCTCCTCCAACACCTTCACCTTCACCTCCTCCTCCTCCACCACCTCCTATTCCTCCTCCTCCTCTTCCTTCACTACCACCTAGTCCACATCCACATCCTCTTCCTTGTCCTCCTTCTCCTCCACATCCACATACACCTCCTCCTCCTTCTCCTCCACCACCACCTACCCCCCTGCACCTTCACCTCCACCACCTAAGCCTCTGCCTTCAACTCCTCCTTTGCATCCTCCTCCACCTCTACCTCCTTCCCCACCTCCACCTCTACCTTCCCCTCGTCTTGGTCCTCCTACTCTACCACCACCTCCCCTACAATCAAAGGGTAAAAATTCTCTTTATGTCTCTTACACCTGTCCCTATACATATACAATTTCAGCTCGAACATTGGAGCCTTGTCAGATTGAGAGATAGTTATAATCTGTTGAGATCAAATTTCTTGTAATGAAGTGTGTCATTCTTATAATCATCCTCGAACCTGTGGATGTAGTTCTTGTAATGAAGTGTGTCATTCTTATAATCATCCTCGAGTACCGATTTAATTACAATTTAACTGTGACTGTGAAAACCCGGTCAGAACACAGCTCCTAGCTATTAAATGATGTTTCCCATCTAAATTTATATTCAAATTCACTGTATATTAAGTAATTATTTTTGCAAGCAAGAAAAAATAATAGATTTATATTAGTAATTGTTTGAAAAGGTACAGAGATATACTCAAAGAATACAATATTTGGAGGATCTATCTCCTCAAGAATGCAGTAAAAAATAAACTCATAACTAAATTAAATCTACACAGAAGAAGCAAGTCATTTTATACATTCTCACTTCTTACCATAATTTATATAAGGTAGATTGGTTATGGCATGGTGCTTTTAGATTTTGGATTATATTCATTTAATTTATTTTCTTTCTTTAAGAAACAATAGGTTTTAGTTAATCAAACACAAAGCTTGATCTTATTCCGAAACTAAAAAACAATTTGTTTTTCCTTGTCATTCTTAAGGCAATAACAATAAGATCATATGATTTCGAGTAGCATCTCTCTTTAGTCCTATGTCTGAAATCAAATACTATGTTCAATTACACTTTAACCTCAGGCTTACTTTTTATCTTTGAAAAAACAAAAACTTATCATAATTAAGTTATCAAATAACATGGAGGAGAACCATCATCATCTTTATTTCTTTATATTTTCCTCACATTTAAGAAAATTAAACAATTATCCAATTATGACACTTTTAGATTTTACTAGACAGCAAAAAATTATAATAATACTTACATTTAATTCTACATAAAAAAATATTTTTTATTATAATTTATCTTTATGTTAAAAATTAATTATATAACATATTAAATTTTTATTCATATATTGTGTATTTATAAATTGAGTAATATTATCAATTTAAAAATGAAAATATAAATATAAAAAATAAACCATTCAAATCTCAATTTTAATAATATAAACACTATATTGAATATGTGAAATATAAGTAACTTTATTTAATTTTATTACTTAACCCACACGAATGTAATAAATCTTAAAATAATGTTTTATATAATATTTTATAATTAAAATGAATCTGAGATTTCAAGGATCTATATAACCATAAATGGGTATGTTGAAAACTCACTTCTTTTGCATTACCGTTCTTTTGCCCTTATTTTTTTTGTTTTTATAAATTCTTACTTCACGTGTGTTTTTTAGTGCTTAGTTTTTATTTTCATTTTTTAATCATTACAATCAATAAATAAAATAAATAAACATAAATTTATTTATATTTATAAAAAATAATAAACTAAAAATTATTTAAATTTTATTTGTATAAAGTATTGATGTGATAATATTATACGCTAAACTTGTAAATCATTGAAGCACTTTACATCAATGAGACGTTTTGACTGCATACAACTCCCAAATAAAGCATAAAGAGAACTACCGACATATCACACAAAATCGAGAGTGACCCACACATTACACGAAATCAAAATCAATATTGAAATAATCAATTCGGTTAAACATTAAAATAGAACACATAGATCATCCAAACAATTTTTAGGTGATAAGTATTGTATTAAACAAAATCTATTGATGTAGTGAGTAGCCTTTTTTTTAGAAACAAAAAAACTATAGCTACTTATAATAAAAGTAGCTAGAATTACTTTGTTACCTCTGATTTTACGGAGAAAAACATTGACGATCCTTACTTTTGTTACATAGGCTTATCAGTTATTTCTTCCAACTACCATTGTTGTCATTCACAACATCCACTTTGTTCTTTGGAAACTAAACATGTATCTCATTTCTTACTGGATGTCTAAATTGCTTAAAAAATGATATTATGTTTCAGGTCATTACATATACATTTTCAGTTAAAACATAAAAGAAAGGATATAAGTGCCCATTATATTTGACTACTTACCATCACCATTCTCAAACTTTAAGAACTTGATCTTCCTTGGCCCTATTTGAATGATGACTGCTGACCATCACCAATCTCGAACTCTCACAACTTGATATTCCCAGGTCTATGCTACACCCTTAATTTGACATGCCATCTTCTACCTGATGTGAGCACCTAAGAAATCCATTGATGTAACGAGTATATGTGCTGCTTTTATGCCTACATTTTCAGCCACAGATCCACCACTGAGAATAATGTTTCCCAAAAACTTCTTTGGATGAAGGGATTGCACTTCGGAAACTCACTTCAAAATTCCATGTTCTTGTGATGTTATTGAGCTATATGGTTCCTAAGATAGCTTAAACAAAAACTGTTGCAGTCTAGAAGAATCGTTCAGGAACCGCTGTAAAGCATTCTAATCAAATTTTGAACAGATGTCACTAAATGACCAAACAATAGATACATAGATGTTAAAAGGAGATGAATGGTTTGAACAAATTGGTAGAACAACAAACTGATAACTTTTAAAAGAAGATGAAAAGGGTAGACTAATGTCTAGCCTGACCAATTTCAAAATGGAACATTTTTGGTGTAATTATCTAGTAAGGAGTATATGAGAGAAATATCTAATGTAGCAAACCAACATAAAGGGAAACAATATTAGCCACATATCAAAAATCCCGAATCATTTAAAAAAATTCCTTATAGCACCACTTCCCACATGCTCGAAGCACAAGGCAATGTGGTGGTCTACATGATTATGATAAGGAAGAAGAAGGAAGGTGGCATGCACATGCATAAGAGGCGGTTCACAGAAAAGAGAATCAGTAGGAAGGAGGTACAAGATGAAGAGGATACAACAACGAAGGTGGAGGAACATTTTATGTAAGGCGAAGAGGCTTAATGATACCAAGCGCTGGTTAACGGGTATGTTCTTTGCCTACACTTTGTTATGCTTGTCAATATCTCATTTTCTGAATTGGGAATGCATGGGGGCAAGGGGGCATCAGAGAGAGAGAAATTCATGCTATGAGAATAGCTGGGATGTGAACGATGGCAGGATTTATCGCGACTGCAGAAGTTATGCATGGATATTACTCCACTTAGGAAATGTATTCTTGCGCAAGGGGTCTATTAAGGTTTCATTGGGCTTTTGCATTCTCCTATAGTGCATGGGGATCATAGGGATGGGTAGGGAATTCTGTTGGCTGAATGGAACTTGTATGTTCTTCTTCTTGGCAAACTTAATGGGAAAGGGTAAGGTAGTGGTAATTTCCATAGAGGTAATTCCATTCTATGTCTTGGAATGAGGCTTGTAGGCTTGGGCTCTCTGGATGTCAGGGGCCATGAGGGTGAACACCTAGCCCTCAAGGGGAGTGAGTAGGGGGTGGGTGTCTAGGACAACCGCCCTTCAAAGGTTGGGAATTGGTATGTCTGGAAAGCCAGCCATGCCTGTGTTATCTGACACTAGGAGCGAGGGATGGTTTGTAAAATAGGGGAGGGATACTTGGTCGAGGAATGGGCTCAGAAGATGAGAGGCTAAGGTGAGTAGAGGAAAGATTGGAAGAGAGGCAGTTAGGGAGAGGGGATGATTTTAGCCAATAGGGGGCACTAGGGAGAAGGAGCAAGGATCCTTTCAGGCTGGCTTCTAAGCCTTTGGGCCTGTGGGCAACCACACAATTTGTGGCCAAAATCGTGGCCATTATTGGCATAGGGAAGGGGGCAAGCAGGGTTGTCTGGGGCATCTTAGGTGTGGGTCATTAACACTTAGGGGCTTTGAATAGGATACATGGGGGGAAGAAACTTTGGATCAAGAGAACGAGTGGCTGTCGAAAATTATGAAAATAATGGTTTGGAATTTTTAGTTTCTTGGTCCCGAAGTAGGTAACTCCCATTAGAGGAAAAAAGCATTGAAGCTAGTTTTGAGCCACTGTCATCAACGAGCTATAAGATTATGCGACAATACAACAATGGCTAGTTTAGGGAAAGGCAAGGGCAGAGACGAGACCACAGGAGAGCGAGGTTGAGGCTGAGTTGAGCACTATTGGAAAATGCAGTGGAAGGAAACCAGTTGGAAAACTGATCCAATAAACAATATTTGCGTATGTGGGTGGCACCAAAGAGGAGATTCAACAACTCATTGCTAAGTGGGAAGAAGACATCAACAGATTTGTGAAAGTGGGGGAAGTCGACGTGGAAGAGTGGAAATTATTGGTTCCTGATCCGGGACACACTCACGGTGGAGAAACACAATATAAATATACTCTATGCATGTACTGACTCCTTAAATGCCTCCTACCAAAGGCGATGGAACAAATATGGATGGTCATCTCAGTCGAATCCAGAAAACATTCTCAAGCATGTTCTTAGTTACCAAGCTTCCCAGATCAGTGTGAAGAACCCAACCTCGAGTAACTCAACATCGAATGATCAAGATAACTAGGAAGATGAAGTCATAGTCTTTTTGCTTAAGTTTTTATGTGGATAGCATTTTTTTCAGTTTGTAGAATTTTATATGTATAGAAAGATAACGCATGGTTGTGTACATGATAATCAAGTATATATAGCTTGAATATATAAAATAACTATTTTTTGCTACTAGATGGCGTATAATGCAGTTTTGTGGTCAACAATCCTGGTTTCCCAACGAGAAGTTTGAGATCACCTAACTAGGCTAAGTGGTTGTAACTTGCTAGTAGATACTAT
Organism: Pinus taeda; assembly: GCA_000404065.3. Lineage (NCBI taxonomy): Eukaryota > Viridiplantae > Streptophyta > Pinopsida > Pinales > Pinaceae > Pinus > Pinus taeda. The sequence continues at coordinate 5,345 of APFE031136624.1, read as the reverse complement.
AATGAAAATCAAGGATCTACCAATCTTAACAAAGAAAAAAGATTCTTGTACTTTGCATTTAAAAAGATATATATTATGAAAATTATTAGCATTTTCTTAATCTTAATCAAATTAAATTAAATTAGTTTTATTATTTACATTTTCTTAATTGAATTCAAATTCAATTAAATTAACATATATTTCTTATTTAACATATTTTTAAATGGTTAAACTTATTTTAAAAGATCAAATTGAAAAAATATTGTCATCCCTACAATTCCTATATTTGCTAATATCTTTAAACAAAAATAAATTCCATATCTTCAAAATTTAATCTACCAACCTTTAACATGTCTAATAATTTAATCAAAAATAGTGAACTTTGTCAAAATTAAGTTTATCTTTCCTATTTAAAATTAAACTTAATACATATTTTTAAGTAAATATTTAAATTCAAGTTATATAATATGGTGCTTTTTAAGCCCACTAAGGTAATGACATAATTGGTATATAAGTAAATTTAAATGTTTAATTAGATAAAGTAATATTCCTTTTTAATTATATGTAATTGTTAATTTTTAACATATTTTAATATATTGCTAATTTAGT